>PVJL010013196.1:0-11294 GCA_004026885.1 Lyroderma lyra
CCTGGGAACCCCCCACCCGCCCCTCCCCCAGTCCTGGGAACCCCCCACCTGTTACTGACTTCTGTGACTTTGTCATTTCAATAAAGTTATGTTCATTGAATCATGTAACATTTAAGCATTTGAAATCTGCTTTTTCACTTGGTCTCATGTCCTTGAGGGTCATCCAAGTTACTGTGTACGACCGCCGTTCCTGCCTTTCCACTGTGGAATGGTGTTCCACGGTGTTCCGTGCTGTTCCATGGTGTTCCGTGCTGTTCCACGGTGTTCCGTGCTGTTCCACGGTGTTCCGTGCTGTTCCCTTGCACCGACATGGACGGGTCACCGTGGCTTAAGCGTTTGCTCCGCGGAAGGCCGTCGTTCCGTTTTCTGTTCTCGGCTGTTAGAAATAAACGTGCTCTAGATGTTTCTGTGTGGCTTCGTGCGCACCTCACCCTCCATCTCTCCGGGGCGACCTTCCGTGGGCGCCGTCGGTGGGTAGAGGATCTCTCTCTGTCAATGCCACTCGGTCGGGTCACCCACCTTGGAAATCCGCTCAGGAACTTCCCATGCGTCCCAGCACCAAAGAGGAGACATCGGGCCCCAAAGCCCTGACGTGTGCAGGTCAGCTGTCCTCGCCTCCTCGCCGAGGCCTCCCCGTCCTCTGCCCCCAGCACACGGGCTTTCCTTTCATTCCCCACAGGAGCCACGTTTTCTGGCAACCATGGTCGCCCGTCAGCAGCGGTAACGGCTCGCTGTGAGGCCCGTCAGCGGCGGTAACGGCTCGCTGTGAGGCCCGTCAGCAGCGGTAACGGCTCGCTGTGAGGCCCGTCAGCAGCGGTAACGGCTCGTGCCCGTGCGATGCTCGGTCTGCCGCTGCATTAGACCAAGCCCACGTTCTGGCCTCCTGTCATCGTGCTCTTCTGTCACACCTGCTTCTCTCCCCTGAAGCCTGGTGGTTGTTCCCGGACTGAAGTGCGTGAGGCCTGTGTCCTCGGAGCTAAGTCCTTCCCTGGCGTCTCCATGCCACCACCTCGTGGGGAGCAGGTCAGCACAATTCACCTTCCCAGCAAGTCAGTGTGCATCGTTGACCTAATCAGGGTCGCTGGTCATTTATTTGGTGGGTCAATTCTATTTGCTTGGTGGTAACAGGTTTTACACAATTTGATAATTAATACGGCAGTGACATTAATCTTACTAATATGGGACTATCTGACCCATTTTGAAATGATGGATTGTTTCTGCAACTAAAATATATGGCTAATTTGATGGTCTTTAAAAATCACAACAAAAATCAGAATAAAGTTTAAAATGATGAAATGAAGAGGTTTATTAGCTTTCAGTATGGTTCCTGGAAGTGGTCTTATTTAACAGTCCTAAACTAAACCAATGCCAATTTTACTTAGGGGCAAACACATAAATAAGTAAATAAGTGAATTAATCATAAATCAATCCAACAAATGTGTTCTGTTTCTCTGTGTCAATTTTCATGCCTAATATTTCCTTCACACTTAGACTATCTCCCAGGTATATAGTTTAATACTGAACAAAATATAAACGAATCACTTAAAGTATATAGTGCGCAAGCTTTTTTCTTTTAGCTTTCCATCTTAACTTTTTTGTTTTTTTAGCTTTTATAGTTACTACCTTTGTTCCTGATTTCTGCATTAAGAAAAGATTAGGACAAGTTATCACAATTTTCTCTTCATTGCAAGAATTAGGTGAGCGGTCTCAGAGTTAAACGTAAATGGGAAAAGTTAGACAACAATATATTTGGCTTTCATTTAAGACCTTGCAAATTGTAATAATGAAATAAAAGAGTCACATTTAAGAACTTTACAAGAAGATTATACTGAGAACACTTATTCTTTTCATGAGTTTCCGACCTTCAGTAAAAGTCATTCTTCCTGTGGTATTTAAACGATCTTAGGTAGGATTATTAATTATTTTATGATGCAAAAGACCTTTAAAAAGGTAAACTTGATTAACTCTGGCAATGCACAGTGAGAAAAAGAGAAACTTAATTGGTAAGTAATAGACAACTCAATCTGCTTCACAGAAAACCTAATTTTCTGTACATTCTGTCCAGAATTGTCATTTAATTTACATTATACTTTAAATTGCTGAATTTCCAAAGCACTGGCACTACATTGTCACCTGATCAGAATGCGTGTAGCCACGTACCTGATGGGACGCTCGGCAGTCCTGACACACGCCTCCCTGTGATTGTGGCTGTCCGGTGAGAAAGCGGTGACTCGGGGGCTGACGCAGCGACTCCGTATCAGACACGTTTCCGGATCAGGGGAATCGGAGCTCCTGCCCAGCAGTGGCGTAAACCACAGGAACGCATGTTGGTACCTAAGGAGGAATCGAAACCAAAGTGGCAATCGGCAAGGACGTGGCTCCTACCTCTCTTCTGTGATCCACCTAATGCCCCACCTGCAGGGGGTCCGACAGTGAGACTTGGGCTTTTCTCAGACCCCACGAGGAGGCCCGGCGGGGAGAAAGGGGGCAGCGTGCTGCTTGGTCATTCCATCAACGGTGCAAAGGCGGAAGAGGTTGGGGTGTGAGGAAGTTCACCTCGGAGACCCAGAAAGGCAGAATTTGTTTCAGACACAATGGTCCCCTCAGCTTCTGTTTTGCCAGTTGGAGGTGTGTGAATTTCCTGCAATAATGTCTTGATTTTCTGTTGGTACTTTCGTGATGACAGAGAACAAAATTACTGCTGGATCCTATGATCATATGTTGGATTGCAGAGATGACAGTGCTAGAACTGCCCCCACCCACCTTTTTGATGTTTAGGTCACATCGGCCCCAACGCCATATCTCTAAGAGTCATCGGCTGGTCACAAGAGGATGGAACGTGGTGAAGGAAGTGCACCATGCTTTCCCGGAAGAGGAGGTCAAGGGGTGTCATACAGCGCTGAGCACATAAAGGCGTCAGGTGAGTTTGAGTAGAGAGAAGTGGTGGGTGGGCTGAGGTGGCACATGGCACACAGCATCACGGGTACGGCATGATGTGGCAGTCAGTACAATATTCACATTTCCAACCGTTTTAAGTTTCAGCATATCAAGGTGATTCACCCCATTAAATTAAGAACATTAAGCTTAATTGTACAGGCTTTATCATTTGGTTCATATTTCATTTGTAAATTGGCTGTAGTAGCTAAGTCATCTGAGCATAAGAGACTTATACCTAGTTTTATATTTACACACATTAACAAGTATAGTTAAAACCATGCAGATCAACCATGGCTATGTGGGTTAATATGTTTGCTTTAAAAAGGTTCTGTTCAAATTTTAGAAACACTGTATTATAGAGCCCCAAGTCAACTGTGAAATGACCCTCGCCTGGCCCTGTGCCAAGGAAAATGAGATCTGTCTATTTGTGCCCTGCACCACCCTTAGCTACTCCACATTTTTAAGAAGTGATCAATGCACTCTTTCTGTGTATTTTTTGGTGTGTCCCAAGGAACTGAGAGACCAAAAGGCATTAGAATGTCCCCGAGCAGCACCTCTTGGGCTCTTTTGTGCACTGTCCACAATGAACTGTTTCCCTGGAATTTTAAAGCTGGTGGTATTTCACGTGCTCAGGAAAATTGGGTGTGCTCGTGCCGAGAAAATGTGTAAAGAAAAGCTTCTTGATAAAGCAGATCCAATCAAAGTCAGAGTGCGGGCGCAAACAGAGCCTCTGCTTCGTGCTCACACGAAGTGATGGCTCATTTCCACGGAGCAGCACAGACAGGAAGAACCTCGGAGGTCATTTATGTAAAGTCCATCTTGTCTGTGGAGCCTCAGGAGGCCGAGGTCTCCACGAAGGCCATTTTCTAAGCAAATAGACACAAGAGGATTAGGACTCAATGTCCTAGCGGAGCTGCCTTTGTCCCTTGGAGCATAAATGAAAGTGCAACTGGCTATTTTGGGCCGGGAGTGGGGACTGAAGCACATGTATTGCTAAGCAGAGGCTGATGCCCTACTTTCTCAGACTCTGGTTGCTGTAAGACTGAATAACTCAGTACTACACTAACAGGTTATGGTAAAACTCTCTGTAGCTCAATCTGAAGTTCATGTTTGGGGAAACTGATACTCTAGTGGGCAATGTGTGCAGGCTTTTCAGAAAAAAACTGGCCTCGTCCTCTATACCCAAGGAAACGGTATTAGTGGCCACACATGCTTTAGTGCCTCTTATAAAAGTCATTTCCACAAAAGAGTTGATCAGAAAATATTAATATGCAGCTCAAAATGGTCACCAGGACACACAGGATGTGGAGAAATGTTTGTCTTTTATAAAAGCAACAGCATAAGTGACAGTAACGTAAAATAAAAGCAGGAAGGCTCTGAGCAGTACACGTGTTTCCTATGAAACTCAAAGCTCTGCACAAGCATAAAAAAGGAATGTGGATCGAATTAAAGCATTTAACTCAAGACTTTGGCTAAAAAAAAAAAAAAACAAAAACAAATCAATGCTGATGTTCAGCGAATCTTTCCTGAAAGGGGCCTGGGGAGCCAGCGGACAGAACGGTCCGGTCCTGGGCGGTGGCCGTGCGTAGGTCCGAGTGCAGACTCATTCCCAGCCAGCGCTGCGAAGTGCCCAGTTAGGAGACACGGTGATGCCGACGTCGGGAAACGCCGCACAGAAGGTGGGTGCGCTTGGAAGGACCCGAGGTTTGCCGAGTGACTGCGCAACGCCGGGGCGCCAGCAGCCGGCAGCGTTCCCTTCCCAGGCGCGTGTGTGTGCTACCTGTCAGCCATACTTGCTGCTGTCAGAGGCTGTTGCCAGGGCAACCGCCTCCTTTGCACAGGCCCCTGGGTAGCTGCTGCTTTTTGGAAATGGACTCTGGGCTGGTTGCCAGGTTTCCGCTTCTCAGATTCAGGATGCTCCTGTAACTCCCTTAACCCTTTCGTGGGCCTGAGAAGATACCTGGGAAGTGCAAAGCCTTTACATCTTTTTATCCCGCAAATGAAGCAGAAACTATCATGTGAGTGAAATCTAGAAATACTCTTTTGTCAGGACATACGCTGTGTCACAAGGAAAATAAATGATTGATTTAAAAACAATAATTATAAGGGAGACACACGTTTGGGTGTTTCTAAGCACACGAGTCTTCAGAAGGGTTATGGTTTTGGCCGGTGCGTGGTGCTCTGACGCTAATTCAGTGCAGGGCAGGAGTAGCTTTGTGCATTCCTTACTGTGTTCTGCAGAAATGCAAAATGCACCGTTGTTGCAAAAGCAGCACGAACGCTTCCGAACCCAGTCCCCTTCCGACCATCTGAACAAACCGCCTTCCTTCCGGTTTGAGTGTCCCCCGTCCGTACTGCCTGTGTTTCTAAGTCTCAGACTCTGAGATAGAGCAGGGCTTCCCCGATCTTCTGGTCTGTCTCCTGACTCTACTTCTCATTATCTTACGAACCGTTCATTCCGGTTTCGAGGTCTCATTATTACAAATTCCATGTATTTTGGTGGAGTCCGAGGGTACCGTCCATCTCTGTTCTCCTGAGCTTTGCAGTCACGTGGAAGAGTGTTGACCCCTGCCCATGTTACAGCTCTGCAGTAAGACCAGAAATCACTGCTGGGCCTCCCTGGACGCAGGGGCCACGGACGTGCGCCTCCAGGGCCTGCTGGGAGGGAGCGCGGCTGGAACCCTCCAGTGGCTATGGCTCCTTTGGATGCGTTGGCGTACCAGCGACAGGACGTCCTGCCTCCAGGCTGGCCCCGCCAGTGACTGGACACACTGCCATCCTGGAACAAAGCCATGGTGCTCTACAGCAGAGTCTTTGAAGAGCCACATTCAACGTGGGGACTTGGCGCAGGTCTAGCCAAGACTTCTTTCGATGGCACTGTGCTCTGGGGGCTCTTCCTGCACAATTCTTCCTTTCCTGTCTCCTCTGCAGGGCTCAGTGCTGAGTCCGTCCAAAGACTCTTCCTACCGAGTGCAGCCCTCTCTCCCTCATCCTTCACAGACCGTTTCCAGAACATCCCATGTGGGTCCCATCCCATCCTGGCATCTGCTTCTTGGGGGAATCAAATGGATGCACTAAGCGTTTTCTTCTTCAGGATGAACATTCGCAGTTCAGCAGGCCTTTCAATACATCACGGTGGCTTTGGAGAACTTTCTCTTCTAGATGCATTTCAGAGTCTCAGTGTTGGCCTTACGTGAGGCGTCCGTGAAGAACAAACATCTCCCAGGACTGTCCGATGCAGACTAGAGCCGTGCTTTTTCTGAGCCCTTCTGTTCGGAGCACAGTGTTTTTGTTCATGCATTTCAGGATGACATGAACATTCACGCAGCTATACGGCTCTGTTGATTCATAACGAGCTTGAAGAAAATCAAAAGAACAGTTTGGGTCCATTAAATAAAATTCGGGGGTACTTGAGCAATCCCATTCAAGCCCTTTGCGATTTGAATCTATGAAGACTTTTTCACATCCACTACTTGTAATGAAATTCCTCTTCCTTTGTCCTATCCAGGCAATGAAAACATCTAGGCACAGGCATTTACATCTATTCCAAATTTATTCCATTTGAAAAACTCAAACCATCTTACCACACGTCGTGTCAGCTGTCCTACTACACATTATACTCCTGCACTTTGCACCACCTTGGAGTTCTGTACGCAAGGCAGCAATATTTGAATCAAAGCTATTGACTGAAATGAACGGCCATGACTCAGGACGAGCCACCGGAAATCTGCCTTGACATGAAATCAAGCATTGCCTTTGGACATGGTCAACCATCATTTACATATTTGCCCAATTATAGTGTCATTCATAGAATGTTTATCTTTTCAATGAGGACATCCTAAGAGATTTTCAAATGTATTACATAAATATAAAGTATACTTAAACCCGTTTTCTTGGTTTATGGCTAAGCTCTATGAAAATGCCTCATGATGTGTTTTGAACCCGTATCGTGCTCGATGTATTCATCCTTTCTCTCTGTAGAGCACAAAATCTCCATTTGATTGATGCTGTTCTAGGAATCTGAAAAGGGTGGGGATGTTTTGTGACCGTGTCTACCCAGTAGTAACAGAGCGTATTTGCCTTGGTACCAGTGGCCAGGTGAAGAGGTCAATAATCCAACGCATTGTATGTGATAAACTCAAATAAGTGTCCCCCTTGCTGCGCTCTTCCACATGAGCTTCTTCCAAGGTGGCGCCCGAGGGAATCGTGACAAAAAGAAATTCACTGAGAAGCAAGTGGAGGTTCTCAGCGTGAAGAAAATCTCCATAAATGTGGTCAAGGCTCATGTAGGTAGAATTTCTACACCTTTGGCTATGTCTCATTTATTATTATTGAAGGAATTTGGAGGTTTCTGATACAAAGTTACTTAATGCTCAGCAACATTGTGTCCCCGGTGGATGATCACAAAGGATATCAGTTTTGGCTTTCTTGGTCTTTTCTTCCTTTTTAGTAATTCAAAGTATTTGTAGATTTTATATCTGTGTACTTGAGTACGATTTTCCAAGTAAAATATTTAAAAACGAGAGAATTACGTTGGCAGCAATGCATTTATTCCAAAGCAGCCGTGAAAGAGGACATGCTTGGAAAAATGTAGAACTGGCCTTCTTCTAAGAGGTTCTTATGCACAGACACTGAGGGGTGACTGCAGTTAAGTTTGGGGCCGGTCAGAAGTTACGTGTGAATTCTGTCTGCTCTCAGGGTGGGGGGCAGTGGGGGTTGCATGTGCACCCCAACCCCCGCACTATTCAAGGGTCAACTGTATATATGTGAAAGGCAAATATATGTGTCTAAACTCAACTCTTTCATGTCTTTTTCCCGTTTTCTATGGTAGGAGTGCAAGATTTTTTCTCACTTTGTTTTTACGGTAGGAGGGTAATCACTCCCCCAGGTCCTGTCCGGAAGGCAACACCAGTTTCAGAAGAAAAGATTGCTTTTAACCTCTGCCTCAAGGTGTAGCTAAAGGCCATTTATTTTCTCTTGAGAACCTTACATTTCATATATGATTTAAAAATATTTTTAAGGTGATATGTGATAATTTTGGCTAAATTAAATGCTATTGATTTTTGTATGTTTCCTTAAAATCTGGAAACTCAGTCAAACCTTCTTATTCTAATATTTTCTACTTGATACTTTTTGGCTTTCCAGGCAGATAGTTTTTACATAATACTTATTCTTTGATTTCAATATGTTTGCAGCTAACTTATTTCTCTTAAATTGCACTGACAAGGGCTTGTAGAACATTAATTAATAATATTAGTAATGAATGCTTAGGTCCGGATTCCCTGTTAATGTGTAAGACAATGAGTTGCATCACTGTATTTCTCAATGTGGAAATATTATATTCTTGGACCAAATGAACAAATGAACGCTTGGTACTGTGCTCTCTGACTTCTGTTAGGATTTATGAACTAAAACCTTTGGTATATTAATACATCATCTCTATGCATGTGATGCTGACCCATCATAGTTTTATGCCATTTTGTTCATTGGGTATTAGTATATCAGCTTCATAAAAAATATTTGGGGGAGTTCCCTGATGGTGTAGCGGCTTAAGGCTTCGGCACTGGTGCTGTTGGTGCTGTGGCCTGGGTTCAGTTCCCAGCCAGGGAACTACCCACGTACCAAAAAGAAAAAAAAAAAATTTGAAGGCTTTATTCAATGCTTTGGAGCAAAACCCAGATCTCTACACTCGCTAAAACCTGCCTGGAGAAGTCTTGTGGGTCTGGGTCTTTGTTATTAATCTATTCCGGCTTTCTAGATACTTTGGTAGGTGAGGTTGGTCATTTATATTTTCCAATAAGACATTTGTGTTTACAGATTTATTGGTGTCACGTTATACTTTATTCCTATACGACATTTTAAGTCCCTTTGTCTCTGTGGTCACTTCCCCACCCCCACCCCCTTCTTTATTCTTGGGAATGTTTGCAAGAAGTTTTCTATTTTGCTAGTACTTTTAAAGTTCAGCTTGCTTTTATCTATTACACTTATTTGAATATTAGTTTATATTTGACTTTTATGGGTTCTGCCATCCACCTTTCCGTGGAGAAGACTGACTTCAGAAGACACGTGCTTGGGCAGTGTTTTGCTGGAAGGCGGGACTAACGCTCGATTGAAGGAGAAAGGAAGAAACGTGTGCACGTAGTACACATTTTGCTGCTTAGGGTGCACGTTTTAAAATTTCAGCACTTTTTAATTTTTTTTATTCTATTTCATTCATTTGTCCTCGTATCTTGCTCTTGATTTACAGATGCAATATGTTCTCAGCTTCCGCTGAGGACACTAACATTCTCTCCCGTGTTGACCTTTCTTCGTTACCGAAGGGAAAGTATCGTCTTTGTCCCAGCTTCTTTTGAGGCTTTTGCGTGTCCTGCGAATGTCACACTGTCCGCCAGTAGTTCCAGTTTTTGGAATGGATGGTGGAGGTCCCTAGGCTGCCGCTGGCCCCACAGGTGAATATTCTCTATTACCAACTCACTCAGTGTTGCTACAGGCGTGCCTTTTTGCTAGAACAACACTTGGTTTGGGTTTGGGTTTTGTTTGCTTGAGTTTTGCACGATGGGAAAGCAGCGTAGCGCTTTGAGAAGCCATCCCACTCCTGGCTGTGGACGATTTGTCAAAGAACTTGCTCCCTGGCGGCTGCTTTCTCAACCAACCAAACTTCGTCTTGTGATGGTGAGATAGTAGGAGAGTCTGTTTCTGGCCCAAATTTTCGTTGTCAGTGGTAGAAGCGTAGGGAAAGATTCACCGTAGAAATTAAAGTTTCTGGAGCTGTTATTGCTGTGTTGAGTCCTTTTATCCTGCAGGTGCGTTATGGCTGGGACGTAGCTGGAGAAGTAGAGTATTTAGCTTCTCTCTCTCTCCTCACACCAACGACCAACATCTGCTTCGGCAAAACCGCCGCATTTCTCAGGGATCAGCTGACCCAGACCCAGGCAGGGGGAAATGCCACACAGTCAGGTGTGCCTCCAGGCAGGACAGGTTTTGAAGTTACCCTGCAGTCTTCACATGGCCTCCTTGTCACCTTCTCTGTCAACCCAGTTTTGGGTTATTTTGTGGAAAAATGTATCACACTTAATCGTCAGGATAACTTTGTTCTGCTTGGTACCATCAAGAGCGTCTTCATTTCCTTGTCGGTTGTTAGCGCCTGTTGCCGTGGAATGTCTTTGTTTTTTCCCGTCATTTTTCTTACATGTAATCTTTCGTTGCTGATTAAAATTAGGAAGGGGGAAATGGATCCAGATCAACGTGCCTTCAAGGAACTGAAAAATAAAATTGGGTTTCTGGAACAATTAATTTGATTTTCCTGTATATGCCCCTTGCTCCACTCCTTTCTCTCCAGGGCATTCTAAACGCTCACATAGCAGCTGTGCAGTTTGCCAACTTTCATGCAGGTTATAGAGTCAAGCTGACGTGCATCCAAGGTCTGAGGGTTCGGGGACAGAATGCAGGGCATCGGTTGGGCGTCTCATTAATGCGGGTGGGATTAATGGTTCTGAAACCTTTTCTTTTTCAGACCAGCAAACAAAATTACACGTGACTGCGTTCCATGTTTTCTGCACTTACACAGCCCCGTACTGCACTATTCAGGACCTAGAACCCCATTTCTACCACAGCGAATGCCATTCTCTGCTGTGGCTCCAACACGTCTGCTCCATCTTTGTGGCAGATGAAGTTTTGATCTAACTTTTCTGCTCGGGTCGCTGACGTACTACGTAGCTGTGTTTTGCAAACGTGGAAACTGTGGCTCAGCTAACTAATAAGAATCTAAGTAATTCCCAAAATACCTAAGTGAGAAAATGCTAGAATCCAAACTGTCTTTCTCTAATTCTTCTACCTAGAATTACCTTTCTAAATATGAGTTTTAAAAAAACAACACAAAATACATATTCTATTATAACAACGATCTAATCTTGCATACGGCCGGGGCAGACTTGCAAAGCTACACGTGACACGGATCTGAAGAGTTTGAAATTTTGGGGTTGAAGAAGGAAACAATGAAGATATGAAAGCACCGATACCATTGTGTTCACGGAAGGAGAGCGTCCCTATAAACAATCAAAACCACAACAGAAGATGCACAGAAGCCTGAGGCTTCAGCGTCAGGGGAGTGTTTCCTGTGTCAGAGGATAGGAGGGGGCTCCGGCATGTTCACCTGCAAAGGGGTCCTGGAGCATCTTCCAGAACATGAACTCTAGAAACTGCTGCCTGTCTGTGTCCTTGCGGGTGCTTCCTGGGCTCCGGGTGGCTTCTTGGCTCCAGCTCTTGACGGTGGCCTTTGTCATCTGCTCTGCTTGGCTCTGGACTTCCCTGACCCCTGGCTGCCCTCTGCGCCCCGTGACCTAGGTCTTTCCCAGGAG
>PVJL010013196.1:11394-33390 GCA_004026885.1 Lyroderma lyra
GGGGGGGGCGGGTTAGGAATCTAGAAAATGAGCCTTTTGATCAGAGCTGGCTCTTCATTTAGTCCTCCCAGGGTTTGCTAGTGTTCGCAATCAGGGCCCTGTTTTGGCCTTTTTTGCGTTTGCAATTACTGCCCCACGCACCGAGTAGAGACAGGCAATTCAAATACAGTCTGAAACCCAATCGTTGTTCTGGATTTAAAGCAAATTATGCGAGTGAAGGAGTTTCAGACTTCCCTGTCGCACTTGGATGGCTCAGGATTACAGATTCCAAACGCACACGTGTAGCTCCGAGGGTGAGAATGAGTCTGTTCTCTCTCCCTCCCTTTCTACCTTACTCCCTCTCTTCCTTGTTTCTTTTCTTTTTGTCAGTCTCTTATCTGTCTTTCAAGCTGAATATATTAATATTTGTTGTCGTAGACAGTAATTAGGAGGAACGTGATTTCGGAGAGTGTGTTACGTAAAACAATGTTGCTAAAAACGGGAGAATTTTATCTGATTATTTCTAAAAGATGGTTCCTTTTTTCTCACTTATTTTTATTTTTCATTGACTTTTGACAGACAATAATATTATAAAATATTGGTTTCAGGTGCGCAGCATAGTGATGGGACATTTATATAACTTAACAGGATCCTAATTCTGATGCATCTGGTTCCCATCTGACGACAAACACGTTACAGTTACGACAGGGTTGTGGACTGCGTGCCCCACGCTGCACTTTACATCCCTGTGACTGTTTTGTGACTGCGAATTTGTATTTATTGATTTCTTTCCCTTATTCACCCACCCCTCCCCCCATGACCCCAACAAACCCAGTGCCCACCTGACCCCACCCATAGTTACTGCAACGTTACTGATTGTGTCTCCATGTTACACCCTGTATCCCCATCACTGTTACTTTGTAACCACCAGACTGGACTCCCCAGCCCCTTCCCCTTATTTCACCCCTCCCCCAACCTTCCCCCATCTGGCAACAAACCCGGTGTTTTCTGTGTCTATGAATCTGCTCCTCTTCCATTCGCTTGTTTTCTTCTTTGGATTTCACCTATCAGCAGAGTCAACGTGCATCTGTCTTCCTGTTTGACACTCCACTCAGTGCAGGACCCTCCATGATTGGAGCTTTGAATCCATTTAAATTGAAGGTAATTGCTGATGTGACCTATTGCCATTTTATTGTTCATAATTTTGCTCCCCCCACCCCCATTTTAAAGCAGCCCCTGTAACATTTGTTGTAATACTGACTTGGTGGTGATGAACTCCTTTAGCCTTTTCTTGCCTGAGAAGCTCTTTATTTGTCCCTTGCTGCGTAGTGTAATCTTGGTTGTAGGTTCTTGCTTTTCATCATCTTGAATATTTTCAGCCACTCCCTTCTGACCTGCAAATTTTCTGTTGAGAAATCAGCTGCCAGTTTTATGGGAGCTCCTTTATAAGTAACTAGTTGCTTTTCTATTCTCTGTCTTTAACGTTTACATTTTAACTATAATGTGTCTTGGTGGGGGCCTGTTTGGGTTTATCTTGTTTGGGACTCTCTGTGCTTCCAGGGCTTGTGTGTCTGCTTCCTTCACCAGGTCAGGGAAGTTTTCAGTTATTATTTTTTCAACTAGGTTCTCGATGCCTTGTTTTCTCTCTTCTCCTGGTACCCCTATGATGCAAATGTTGTTGAACTTGATGTTGTCCCAGAGGCCCCTTAAACTGTCCTTATTTTTTTGGATTCTTTTTCTTTTTGCTGTACTGACTGGGTGTTTTCTGCTACCTTGTCTTCCAATTCGCTGATTCAATCCTCTGCTCCATCTAGTCTGCTGGTGATTTTTTTTTCTATTGCATTCTGGATTTCAGTTATAGTAGTCTTCATTTCTGACTGGTCTTTTTTGTGGTTTCTATGTCCTTCTTTATGCTTGCTGTCTCTGTTGAAGTTTGCACTAAGTTCCTTGAGCATCCTTGTAATCATCATTCTGAGTTCTGTATCTGATAGGTTGCTTGCCTTCATCTTGTTTAGTTCTTCTAGAGTTTACTGCTGTTCTTTTATTTGAGACATAAGATTTTGTTTCCTCATTTTGGATACCTGTCTGTATTTGTTTCTATGTATTAAGTAGATCTTCTATAAGTCCCATATTGCTGGACAACCTTATGTAGTAGGTGCCCTGTGGGACCCTGGCACCGTCTCCCTGGCCACCTGCACTGGGTGCTCCTGCGGATTCTGTTTTGATGCCAGTGCTGGGCCTGGAGGTACTCAGCAAAAGTCTCAGAGCACACCAATGCTGGTGGCCTCCAGCCTGGGGCCTGCAGATTTAAATAGTTTTCCAAGAAAGATTGCATGCAGGTGGGGCTGGCTGCTTACTGGAGAATGTGCCTCAGGTATTGGCAGAGTTGTGGGAGGTGGGGTCCAGTGAGTCAGCAAGGTGGAGTGAGTGAAGCTCACCAGACCAATCAGGTTCAGGTTTGGCCATGTGGGAGCGGGCACAACACAGGAAAGATGGCGCCCACTGGTCAGAGCTCACCAGACCAATCAGATTCAGTTTGGCTGTGTGGGGGCGGGCTCATCACAGGAAAGATGGCGCCCACCAGCTGGCGGCCTGGGAAGAGGGCGCACCCAGGAAAAATGGCGCCTGCCCCCCAGCCCTCGCTCCAAAGCCACACACCTCAGTCTGTCCCACCGTGTGCCTCCATCGGTCCCTGAGTCACCGTCCCTCAGCCAGAGCTCAGGGTGAGTACCCGCGAGTGACCGAGTCTGCGCGGGCCCTTTAAGAGGCCGTCTAGGTTTCCCGGAGCCTCCGTCACAACCGGGCGGTCGGAGTCCCCACTGGTTTTCACAGTCACATGTTGGGGGGCTCCTCTTCCCGGCTCCAGTGCTCCGGGCTGGGGAGCCTGGTGTGGGGCTGGGGTCTCTCGCTCCTCCAGGGGAGATCTCCGCGGCTGAGATTTCCCTCCTGATTCTCTACCATGACTGGGGGTTTGGCTCCTTTTGCGTCTGCACCCCTCATTCCGTCTCAATGTGGTCTCCTCTTTTCTGTATCCTTAGTTAGGAAGCTTCTGTTCAGCCAGACCTCAGGTGGTTCTCCATGTTGGTTGTTCAGTAAGTTAGTTGTGATGTCAATGTGTTCGTGAAATGAAGCAGGCACAGTGTCTACCTACTCCGCCGTCTTGGATCTCCTAAAAGCTGCTTCTTGGGCAATGTTATGGAGGGAAATATCCTGTCTCTCAGACGAAGGCTATTCTATCACAAGTATCAATCTGCCATCGGAAACAAAATATATAAAGATATCAAGAAGCTGGCTCTTTACTTTCCTCTGCACTTAAAAATTTCTTTCTTACATTCTAAAAGGTGTGTAATAGTATTTAATTATGATTTTAATTTTCATTTTCCTAATGACTAATGCTGTTGAACATTTTTTCATGTTCCAATTTACCATTTGTATTTTTTTCTCTGGTGAGTGTTTATTCAAATCTTTTGCCTAAGTTTTTTTGGCTATTATCTTATTATTGAGTTGTAAAAGTTTTTTTTACATAATATTGATACATGTGCTTTATCAGATATTTGTAATGCAAATATTTAATTTTTCCCCTGTTTGTGGCTTGTCTTTTTATTTTCTTAGCAGTGTATTTCAAAGATCTAAAGTTTTACTTTGACTTCAATTTATAAATTTTTAATATGCTTTTCTTCTCCTATCTAGAAAATCTTTGCCAAACTAATGTTATATAGATTTTCTCCCATGTTCTCTTTTAGAAGATTTATGGTTTTAGAATTAGGTTTATGAAATATTTCTATTGCTTTAAAAAACAATCTTGCGGTTTCTGATAAGTAAAACATATCTTTACCGTATGATCCAACAGTCTCACTCCTAGGTATTTGCTCAAAGAAGAAAAGAAAAAGAAAAAAGAGAAAAGAAAACTTGTGTCTGCAAAAAAGCCGTCTGCATGGATGTTTATAGCAGCTTTTTTCATAATTGGCCCAAACTGGAAATAGCCCAACTGGTGACCAGATAAATTATAGTGTATTTATATAGCACAAAAAAGGAAAGAAAACACTACTAATAACGCAGTGATGACAAGTAGGTAGAGGCAGTGTGCTCAGGGCAGAGCACCCAGAAGCTACGTGGTTTATTATTCATCCCATTTATACGACGTTTTAGAAAATGCAAAACCTGTAGGGACAAATTATGTTATCTGTGATCAAGGGCTATGGGAGGGGGCAAGGAATTGATTAACTAGTGGCATAAAAGAAATTTTTGGAGAAATGGAAATGATCTGTATTTCAGTGTGCAGTAGGTTATGGGACTATGTCATTCAAAACCCTTTGAACTGAATGTGAAAAAGGTGAACTTTCCTAATGTCAGGGACCTGGAAAACTTGAGTCGATGAAATTGTTTTCAGAGTTCAGACTTCTGCGGAATCATTTGCAAAGAGAATGTTTGATTCTGTTTATGACTCCCTTTCCCCCAATTTCTTTCCCTATGAATAAACTATTTTCCCCCTGTGGTAACAGGACTCGACAATCAATTCCCAGCTCTTGTAGAGGTATTAATAGGCTATTATGGAAATTTTTTCCACTTTTATTAAAAACAGCACTTATGTCAGTGTCTCAGGCTGGAAGCGTCTGACACATGCTGGCTTTGGGTCTTCCCCATTCCCAAAATGAGTTCTGTCGAAGTATTGCTGCCTGTGAGTGGAACTGAGTCTTTCTTTTCCCCTTTCTCGTAGGATCCACGTTAGGCTTCCAGAGCTTCATCGTGGACCGATGCCTTTGGCTTTTCATTGTTCTTCCTGGGACCAGCTCTTCCAATTCCTATTAAATACGACGACACAATACATCTAAGATGCAGACTTTATCAGTTTGCCTAACACGCCATGATGGCTTCCTCCGTCGCCTTTAAATGCTTTCAGTAATGTGGGTTACCCCGCCCTGTTGTTCCAAACAAAACGTCCAAGCAGTAGTGCTAACCTGCCTCATACTCAAAGTGAGGTATTCTTATTGAAGAAAGAATTGGGATTTGAAAGATGTCTTACGTATCTTTCTTCCCTTGACCACCAACCATGTTTAAGACTCATCTCCCATCAGGGAAGACTGGAGAAAGAAGAGAAGAACAATGATGGGAAAGGCATAGGATATTTTGCACCTTTTCAGAAATAAGTAGTAAGAGGAAATCTTTTCACCTTTCCTCACCTGGGGAACTTGGCCTGGCTTCTTGACGCATCATTGTTGTTCACTTTTGGGGGTGTTGCTGTTGAAACCTGTCCTTTAGCTAATATGTTATTTTCTCCTTTCTGAGAAAGCAAGCTTATAATGTGTTACATGGCTCAGGGAGAACAGCAGAAGTTTCATAATCAAATAGTTTGGAAAAGGAAGTAGGAGACAGTGGTTGGTATCATTTTTTAATGGCAGCGCACAAACTATCCTCCTGGAGGGCATTCCTGTCTCCTGCCAATCACAAAGATTGTCCCAGCTGTCAGTCACCCAAACGCCTAGACTCCAACTCAAGGAACTTGCATATTCTGTGCTGGAGGCATTTTAGTTTCCTTAGCAGCACGAAGCCTCACAAAGGTATTACTGAAGTGATTGAAGTTTAACAACATGCTTGCTTGAAGATTCTAGAACCAAATAAAACATTTTCCGCTTCCCTTCTAATGGCCATGGAAATTCTTTCCAGTATATTAATTCATTTTCATGTACCTGAGACTGAGGTAAGGTGATGTTTTCAGTATTTAAGAACCCTGTGAAAATAAAATAATTCTTAGATTTTAAGGTAGGTCATGAGTTTCCTTTCGATGACTTTAGATAATTACACACACACACACACACACACACACACACACAGAATATGAGTTTTGTTCATAGGAAAACTTTTATATCTTGAAGTTCTTAAATGCAGAATATTTTAACTGTAAAAAAATTGTGCAGCTTTAACTATTCAAATCTAAGTTTTTATTCAGTTTTAATTAGTTACAAGGTAACATTTGATGGTCTTCCTTTCTTTGCATTTTAGTAGATACATGGAATTGTTACTGGTCCAAAGTCCATGTGCCCAACACTTCGAAGGCCAAAACTCAAATTGTCAGAGTTTGGAGTAGGTCTGTTTGTTGAGAAGGCACCAACCAAAGAAATGGGAGACCTAGAAGTGCCTCAATTCCATGTTAGAAAGCACAGAGTTTGGGCTTCTTTTACGTCAAAGGAAGGGGGAAATGGGAGGGGCAAGAGGTGATTGACAGCACACATCTCGATGCCAGCAGGGGTTGGAAGTGATTGTGCTTCATCTGTTGACTCTGGCCGGTTGACTCTAGTTGGTGTGAGTTTAGTCGTGAGGTTTCTGCACATTTTGGTGAAGAATCCAGAGTTCCCTGACGTCTCGGGGAGGCACCTCCTGCTGAGGGGCTGGGTTGGTGAGAGTCAGGCTGTGAGCAGAATTCCTGTAACGACGAGCATGTCGACTTGCAAGGAGCTTTGGACTTACCTGAAGGCCATGGGAACAGAGCAGGCTTGAATACGGTGGAGCCTGTCTGTCTGTCTGTCTGTCTGTCTATCTACCTGTAGACAATTAATTTTGTGAGCTCGTCCTAGGAAAAGTGCGGCACACCTCACTGCTGAGCATCAGTCCTCCCCTTGGGAAGCCAGCACCTAGTCCACCTTTCAAAGCGATTGTGGAAGTCTTTTTTCTGGAATGGCCGTCAGAGCTGCTGTTGGACCCCAAATCTGACAGTTAAGTTCGTGAACTTGCCTCTGTGTACTCACCTTGTCAGCGCTGCACAAACACCTTGGTGAGGTGTCGTAACCTTGGCAAAGGTATGATGACATCTGATGGCACTCCAGAAGAAGAGCTCCAAAACTGCTCTGAAGGGCGGACTGGGCGCTGGCGTCGGTGCACGGCTTCCCCAGGGGAGTGCTTTGAAGGTGACCGCAGTGACACTCAGCAGTGAGGTGGCAGCACTTTTTCTAGGACGAGTTTGTGAAAGAAGTTGTCCAACCTCGTCTACATACACATGTATTGTAAGGGTTTTTACAATAATGTAGGTTGGGGACTAGGTTTACTGACAACTAATCTCCTGTATTTTGTTTGTAAAAAGGTTCTTTTCTGATTAAAGTTGGATAGTGAGGTGGACAAAGGATAGATCGAGTTTGACATTGGGCTAGGACGACGTGCTTCGGTTCGTTTCTGACGGGGCGTTTGCTTGGTTGCTTATACTTACTCATATATCACGGCTTTTTGTTAAATGATTATTTTACAACATTGAGAAAAACCACCACTTTGCTCATAAACTGTGCCTGGGGATATCTCTAAGTTTGACTGACTTTGACTCACTTGGGTTTGTCAGTGGGTCTCCATGGACTTTGGAGCACGTGAACCGTTTTCATGGCCGTGGAGCTATTTGGACGGGGTCCATTCTTGAAGTTCAAAACTGATTTACTTACAAGGTGGTGTCCATTGCCAGTTCTTCTGACCTTGTGACCTTGTACTAACCTCTTTCTCCCAAGACTGTGACTTGCAGTAGCACTTAGAGATTTTCTTTGATTACGTATGAAAATGACTCACAACACACATCAGACCTTAAGGAGAATGGGCTTGACTCCTAACCGATTGCTCTGGAGTGGTTGAAGGAAGAGTGGATGTTTGTATCCCCTTGACATCTTGCTAACAGATGTCACCCCAAAAAGGTCTATCAATAAAAATGAATTTAAAAAAAGATTTTCTTAAAATTTACATGAAATGAAATACCAGCCACTTTGAAAATTTTAATACTTTTGTTGTTATCCTTTAAAGTGTTTGCTCTCCTCTCCACAGACGTTTAAATCTAAGCCTCTTATCTCCTTTTCACTACTCATCTGATTATTTCAGTGTTTATATTAGATCAGTCACATTTTGTGCTAAAACGAAAGCTCTAATTGAAAAGGATTTACAAAAGTCAAGATTCCAAAAACAGGTCATTATTTTTGGGGGGACATTTGCAATTCCCTCAGTGGTGAGTTGCATAATGTTCTGGAAACGTTTTCTAAAATTCTTTTTTTTCTTTTTAAATTCTTAATCAATAAAATGGTTCCTGGAGAATTCTTTGAAAGAACAACTTAGAATTCTCAACTAAAACCTCTTAATGATCAGTGTTAACGTGTGTCATTCATTGAAACGTGGTAAGCATTGTTAATTTTGCTCTGCACATGTTATCTCTAGTTATCACCTTCTATAATCAGGTTTTATCAATTTTTTTATATGACATTGAAATGCAGTTATATAAAATCATCTCATGATTGAATTAATTTGAATTTTAAATGGAAATTTTCTTAGTTGGTTCTGAACCTCTGCTGGAGAGGTTTCACGTTTTCTCTCGGCATTCGGTGAGTTTATTACCATGTATAAAGACGTGGGTATAAATATTGATGTAGTTCTATCCCTGGTTCTCTCATTGCAGTGTTTGATATTTATTATTTATTTAGTTTACTATTTTTTTATTAAGGTGTTTGAATATTGGCTCCAAGAATACCATGATGTGAAGAGACACAATAAACTAATAATTCTGAGAATGGTCTTATTTCAGAGTTGCCTAATTAAAATCACTTTTGAAGACAGAAATGCAAATTGGTGATTGTGACAGAATATGATGTGGGTGATCGAGGCAGGGGGCCCAAGACTGCGGGGGAGCGGAAGCGTAACCCCGAGCTTTGATGAACACGGCTAGAGTCGTGTGTGGGCGTTGGGCAGTCCAGACAGTACAGGGTGTGCGTGTCAAAACCGAACCAACGCAATGTGGCGCGGTTCCCCGGACCGGATCTCGGAGCAGAAAGAGAGCATTAGTGGAACCGCAGAGGGGCTCTCTAGAAGCTTTGGGGTTCAGTTAACAGTCGTGCATCCACATTGGTTGTTAGTTGTTAGACACGAATGGAAACGTAAGACGTTAACCGTGCGGGAAACGGGGGGAGGGGTGTCCAGAGACTCGCCGTGCCGCCTTTGTAGCTTTTCTTTAAATTAGAAATGCTGTGTCAGCGAAGTTGAGAACCATTTAATTTTATCACATGTGGAATATAAAACCCCAACAAGACGAACAGACACAAAGTCACACACAGAGACAACAGTTTAGTGGTTTCCAGAGGGTCAGTGGGGAGGAGGGGGTGAAAGAGGGGGAGGCGGTCAAACAGGCGGTGACGGTGACGGTGACGGTGACGGTGACGGAAGGAGAGCTGACTGGGCGGTGAGCACACAACGCAACATGCAGACGACGTATTACCGAACCGCACCCTGGAAACCTATATTTTTACTAGCAACGCCACCTCGATAAATTTAATTAAAAATAAATCCAAGTTTCACATCTTTTCAAATTGAGTATGAATAACTACTCTTTAATTATTAGTAACTACGAGCAGTTGTTAGATATTGTCAGTGATTCTATTTTGAAACAAAAATGTTTACTCTTCTTAAAGCTTCTGAATTATTTTAATTGAAGAAAATCATGAGATTGTGAGTACCAAAACAAGTTGATAGCTATTTGAAATTGCTTATCTATTTACATGAGGATGTTCTCCATCTTGTGCAGGCAAAATAAAATACAGAAATTAAAAAAAATAATAAAATTATTGCAAGTGAAAATGTTTATTTTTTTAGACTGAAAAAACCATTTTTCTTCTGTTAGTAGGTTCGTGCTGCCGTTCTGCCCTACTCTGCTCCGACAGTACGGGGTAGACCATCAAGCCAGACGCAAATCCGCTTCATTTTAAAAATGCCTGTAACTCACGCATGATGCTAACTTGCATATTTTAAGGGCATTCTGTTGAGTTAACTTCATTTTTAATTTTTTTGCTATAACAAATATTGTAGCAAAGGGCATCGTTTCCTATATCTCCTTATTTGTGACCCTTTTGTATAAAATGAATGTTTCAAATTGCCAAAAGTGAGGCGATTAACATTTTAAATGTCAAATCGTTCTTCGAATGGTCGTTGGAATTTGTGAGTCTACAATAGTGTAAGAGAATGCTTTTAAATTTCTACTCTTCCCAAACTGTATTAGCTTTAAAAAACCGTTGCCATTCTATTAGGAAACGGGTGGTACTTGCATCACGTCAGGACTGAGGAGTGAATTGCCGCTGGTGGGGCCGGGGGGCCCGGGTAAGATGAGATTATGAGCAAAGGTGTGGGAGCGCAGAGGCCAGGCCGGTCTCGTGAGGCCGTCTTTTTCAGAGAAACTGCAGGTTGGCCTGGAGTTGTAGGTCCGCCGAGGCCGCGAGTCAGAGAACGTTTGCGGCTGCATGAAGGGGATTGCTTGTTGAAGGGTTGACCAACCATTCAAGTTTTTCAAAAAGTACGAACAGCTTTTCATTTTCGAATACTCCTAAGTGTGTAAACGCAGTAGAAGAGCCTGGCTGAGATGGCGCTAGCCAGAAAAAGGATAATCCGTTAAGAGCTTCTTAATATGGAATGATAAATATTAGATTTTAGGCAAAGGACGTACCTTTGAGAGAAACACGGGACGGAAGCTGCAGAACTTCGAGGCTGGTTAGACAGAAAGGGTGAAGGAAATGGGGCGACCCCGGGTGAATCGGTCTCAGTTTGCTGTCAGTGGCTAATTAGAGCCCGCGAGGGGAGGAGCAGGCCTGGGAAGGAGATGATGAGTTTTGTCTTTGTCCCATGCGAGACGCCCGTAGGACTCGCAACTGGCCCAGATGCCCGGATGGAGGGAGATGCAGGTGCCGAGCTCGGGTCTGGCCTGGAGACCCGTGTTTGCAGGTTGTCAGTGTGGGGGTGCAGGGGGGGCCAGTCCTCAGTGGGGGCGTCGGCCTGTGCCGTGTAGGGTGACTAGCAACATCCCTGGTGTCTGCCAGCTGGAAATCAGCACGCCCCACGTTGTCACAGCAAAACACGTTGCCAAACGTCCCTCGGGGGTAAAATACGTCCCCAGCTGAGAACCATCGGACCGTGTGTGGCGCGAAGCGAAGGAGGCCAATGGCACCTTTCTGTAAACACTAACATGTCCGCGGGGGCACATGGGAGAAGTGTCAGGCAGGAGGGGACAGGAGGTGGGATGCGGCAAGAGGAAGGGAATGGGCGCCGGTGTCACAGAGCGACGGGCGCCGGTGTCAGAGAGTGACGGGCACGGGTGTCACAGAGCGACGGGCGCCGGTGTCACAGAGCGACGGGCGCCGGTGTCATAGAGCGACGGGCGCCGGTGTCAGAGAGTGACGGGCACGGGTGTCACAGAGTGACGGGCGCCGGTGTCACAGAGTGACGGGCACGGGTGTCAGAGAGTGATGAAATGTCAAGTCAGCTAAAGGCTACAATTGTCAACTGTATTTGGCAATTTCAAGGTCACTGGTGACATTAAAGAGGAGATTTTTGGATGTCACCTGTAGGTGCCACCTGGAAGCAGTGGTTCCCAGCACCTGACAAACGATTAGCATTTGAGTGACGGCTCTCATTGCTTTTTCGGGGTTTTCCTGGTGGTCTGGGAGCTCGTCACCGGCACTCACGCCGTCGGAGAAATACCGAAACGTTTTCTACACTTTTTTCTTTGACCCCATTTCCAGATTTAAAGTCTTAATAACCAAATACCAATTTATTTTAAGGCGACAGCTCTCAGTTTTTACTTTTATTGTGATCCTTTCGTTGTCAAATGTCCAGGGTTTGTGTGCTGGTGCAAATTCGAATGACGGACGTGATCTTTTCCCTTTTGCTCTGGAACCCAGTTTCGATGGCAGAACACGCCCTGCTCTCAGGGTGAGCGCTTCCTAGGGCTGTGCTGGAGCCGGCTCTCGCAGGCCACCAAATGTTCAGGAATTTTTGAGCCAATTGTTAAACGTGTCATTATTAGAAATTAAATGATATAATCTTACATTTATTTTTTTTAAAAAGTAAATATTCAGCATTTATGACTTTCTAAGTATTTTGCTGTAATCTGTGTTCTTGAGATTCTGTCTGTTATATCTACATCATGAAAATATTATCTAATGTGCTTCTGTACCTCTCAACTTTGCATTTAGGGATATCAGGTGGGTAACTTGAAATCAAGTACAGGAAAGTATTTGCATTATGTATGTTGTAAGAGTGATTATACCATTATGGATATTGTACCATATACAACATATATATTGTAACATCACAGTGATCAGAGTCTGATTATCTACTATCTACCATATGTATCATTTATGCCTCTCATCTATCTCATCTGTTATCTATTTATCTTTCTGTCTATCTACCTATCTGGGTAATCTATATCTATCTCATCTCTGTTATCTATTTACCCAGCTTTCTATCTACATATCTGTACCATCTATCTCTATTCTCTATCTGTCTAGCATCATCTAGCTACCTGTCTGTCTGTCTGTCTGTCTGTCTATCCATCTATGTGTCTATCACCCTCTATCTTATTTATCGTTACTGGTTTATTACAAAGGATAAAACTCAGGAACAACCAGATGACAGAGATGCATTGGGCAAAGGACGTGGGAAGAGGAGTGGCACATGGAGTCTCCATGCCATCTCTGGGCTCCCGGTCCTAGCTCCTCAATGCATTCACCAGTCGGGAAGTTCCTTAGTTTATTTTCGATTTGCAGGTTGAAGAATGCAATGGAGAAAATGTTACTAATGCCAATTAAGCTTAAAAATGCTTCGTGTCAGTAGCTATACATTGTGAACAGCACAAATACAGACAACATAGTCTCCCGATATCCAAAACTACGATTTAATCAGCAGAGAAGTCCTTCAGGTCCTTGGTGAATGAGTGAAATTCCAACATATGGATGTTATTTCAGTGTCATCTTACTTATTAATAAACCTCCATCCATATCAGCCAATATTCAGATTGGAATTAACATCATTCAATCACAAATCTAGATGGGCTGTACAATAATCTGGCAAAAATCAATGAAAGCTTTGTGTGAGACTCAATTGACTGTAAGGTATTTACATTGAATAGTAATGTATCACTTATTTGCAAATTATATGCTATACAGCCTTTATGTCCGTTAAATTTACGATACACGTACGTTCGCATGTCTACATGAATATCTGTGTCGGCACACACATACGCGTGCACACATTCCCCCCAGAAAGCCAATTATTAAACTTCTAGCTGCATTCCTTTTTTATGAGATTTTCCCAGTTAACTCACAGGAATTTTCTAAGTTAAATACGTGCCAAAAATTTCTTTTCTTTTTTTTTCTTTCTATTTCCTTCTTTGAGCCACTCGTCTTCTCTAGGCAAATTATGCCTCACGGGTCTCCAGCCCTCACACCCCTGCCCGCTGGCTGCGCTCCTCCGGGGCGGTGGTGCCTTCTCCAGACGCCCTGCTCTGCTCTTACCGGTTGGATTGTGGCCCTGGGGCCCCTGCAGAGCCCCAGGGCCTCAGATTGGCCTTACGTGGGAAAAGGGTCACAGTCAAAAGCAGGACCAAATCGTGCCGACGTCTCCATCTCAGACTTGTGGGCTCGACCACGGTGAGACAAGGCACTTCTGTTCTTTAAGCGATCCAGTTCAATGGCAGCGAGCAAACGAATTCACGATAATTTATATAATTGTAACCTCAGGGCTGTGGTTGTTTAATTTAATATCTTATTCTGCATGTACGAGCAGAAGTTTTATGAAAGCAGGGCTTGTATCTATTTGATTCTCAGTTGTGTTTCTTGTGCCAACCATATGCATGGTATATCATAGACACTCAGTAAAAATGATTAATTGACTAAAAATGCTGTTCCTTAACGAAGATTTACTACTATCATGATTAGGAGAAGTTTGCATGCAATGAGCCATCAGATTTTTGGGGGTTGCGAATGCAAGGGGATACAGGATTTCTTTTGCAGATCTGCCTTGCAGTGGGGAAAGGAAGGGAGCCTCTTGATTGAGGGGGACGATGCCTCGGGTGAGAAGGGTCCTGTATTTTCACACCGGCTACATTTACTTATTTTTGTCCATAGCAACAGGATGCATGCGACACGCTGAACAGCCGCGTGTGGAATGTGATGACAGCACCATATGGGGAATTGTGTGATAGCTAGATGATTGCTACATTTTAATGTTTAATTTAAGAAGATCTGATTTTGACAGTAAGAGCTGGGGACTAAAAAGATAGAGCTAAAAAGATAAATATGGAATAAAACTAAGTGACAATAAAAAAAATCTAGTTGTGTGATAACCCATTATCTTCTATGTTTATATATAGAAGATACTGTTCAATAAAACAGTATTTCAGCCCTCTCATTCACTTCATCTGCATCATAAATTCATATTTTTGTTTTATGTGCGAGGAATCTGTTTCATATTTCTCTATTTCATAGTATTTATTTTGGGTGGGTGGTTGTTGAGCTTATTTTAAAGATTCTCTGTTAGCTCTGTCAATCTTATATAACTATGACACTTAAATCATTACGTCTCAGCGTCTGGGCCATGGATTGATGTTCAGAGATGAGAACATATGATGAGCAGAAGGAGGAAGGCAGGACCGAGTTCATCCCACAAGAGCCTACGTCATCTTCGTGTTTGGTATCACTGACGTTAGCTCGATAAAATAAACTTGATTACAAAATCGTTTTTTCTAGATACAGCCATGTTACCGGCTTTGAAACAGAACATTTTATTCATGAGCGTAGTTAACATGTGTCTTCTCGGTGTTTCTGCGCGCGTATCATTCAGTGCAATCCTTCCCCCACCGTACAAGCATAGCTGTGCAGTTACGCCATCCCTGGGTAAAAACTCATTTAAGCAATTTCTATGATAACATACCTTAATTTTCCATTACTACAGGATTTCAAATATAAAGAATGCAAGTAAATTCAATTTTATACATTTAGAAAAACAACGAGAAAGTAGTTCTCATAAGTACACACACACCCGCATCAGCTGTCATAAAACCATTGAATCAAATCATAATGTTTTGGAAGCTAATTTTCCTGAGCTTAAATTAACTAAAATTTATGAGGTTACAAGACAATCCTTTAGGGATTTCAATTTCTGAACATGAAAATAATTTCCAATTCTCTAAGAAAAATTAAAAACAAATTTAAACACTCAGAAGTTTTTCTTTAACCTCATAAAACATTGCATCATAACACATACCCTAAATACCCATGAGCCTCACCATGAAGTTTAATTCTCTCCATTTCTAAGTGATAGTTAAATATTGAGTAGGTGGTACTTCAAAATGGAAAATCTTTCAAAAGTGGAACATTTATGCTCGTAAGTACTATTAGGTATTTACTTACATCGTCTTAGGAGCCAGTACGACATAACAAAGCATCATGTTCAGCAATATGATCTTGGAATTTTGAAAAGGCGGAGACGGGAAAGACGCACCTTCACTTCGGGAATCATTGAACACATTGTAGCCTGGGTGTACGATGCACAGCCCCCAGGGAAGTCGCAAATGCAGTGAAATGTCTCCTCCATCGCCGCAAAGGGTCGTTCTAGTCAGAGGAAAAGGGCACCAATGGCATGATGTCGGTCATCAAACTAGAGAAAATAGGAAAAAGAAATGAAATCAGGTTGTTCTCTGAATTGTCTTCCAAATAACCTTGACCCTGTTAAGGTGAAACGTCAGACCTGGCCACGAGTTTCGTGGAAAAGATTGACCAGTGTTAAGTACATTTGAGATTTTCTACAGGTTTTGTACTAAGCCTGTTAATTATGTGATGCCATTTAAAAGGGACCGTGAAAGTTACTGTGCCACATTTTAACACATTAATGGCTTTTACAGGACAAAACATGCCAGAGGTGAGTAGGGCAGGAATGGAACACTCACGTCCTCACGTGGACTTCAGTCTAAGTGCAACACGAGACTTTGATTATTTGAAGTTATTGAACTTTGCAAAAGTATAAATAAAACAAAACTCTCTCTAATAATAAATAAACATTTTGGAATTTTGATACCCCCATACTTGAATTTTATTTGCAAGGGGTTAAATTTCTTTCCTTTATATTCTTCAAATATTTGTCCTTCAATTTTATACCAGCCATCTGTCAATATCCTAGAACTTACTAATTTCCTGAAATGGTTTTTTGTTTTATTTTTTCTTGGAGAAGAAGGTAAATCTGAATTTTAAAAAAAATGTTTCTTATAGATTCTAAAGGAGTTAAAAATAATGCATTTTTATCTCATGTGCATATAATTATTAAATTAAGTTTACATGAAAGAAAATAATACAGAGACACATTTTTAATATTTTGCTTTTTATATGAGGTGTTGAAATGTTAGAGAGACCACACCGAAAAGACATAGATGCATCAAAAATATATTCACGGCCGGTCCGCACATAATTAACATTAAGATGTTAAAAAATTGTCATCTCCTCATGATAGCCAAATTGATACCACACCGTCACTTGGCCTCAAGATGAAATTTTTATTCTCTCAATAAAAATATTAGGCAAACTTGAGTCTAGACAATAATAAACGCCAAGTGGTGGCTAAAGAAATAAGTTAATAGCACATCGGCACATGAATACATACGTGTGGTTCGCGTGTTTAGTTCTAACCCATGGCATCCACTTCCTTTGTGGAGTACTGGCTCGGGGCTCTTCCGTCTGTGGGTTCTTGCTCAGTGTGAGTACGAGTTCTGGGGAGTCTGGCTGGTTATTACTCTAAGGCGTGGACACGATTGGCTAAACATGGAAGGAAAGAGGAAATCAAAGATGGATATTGAAATGGACCAATGAGATGTAGACGTGAAAAGGGGAGGGTCTTCCTTCAGAAAGCAAACCCCAGCATTCCATTCGTTTGAAAGCTTTGGCCCCTTAGAAGCCTCCAGCCAAATCGGTTTTATCAGAAAAATAACATCTTTGGCTTCTTCAGATGAACCTCTGTCTGAAGCAGTATTTCTGAATGATGACCTTGTAATTCAGTTCATCCGTTTGGAATTTTAGTTGCTCAACAATTTGAGAGCTTATCATAATATTCTTTTCCCTGCTTCCCTGCCCCCCAAATATTTTTAAGACATAATCTGACATTGACTCATTCTTATCTGTTTTGATCATTATTACCAGTTATGTTTCTCTTGGGGATATTTGAATTTTACAGAACTCAAAGCGTATATATTCATAGTCATGTGTTGATCTAACCTGGTGTTTGGTTGTGTGTGTGTGTCTGTGTGTGTGTGTGTGTGTGTGTGTGAGTGTGTGTGTGTGTGTGTGTGTGTGTGTGTGTGTGTGTGTGTGTGTGTGTGTGTGTGTGTGTGTGTGTGTGTGTGTGTGTGAGTGTGTGTGTGTGTGTGTGTGTGTGTGTGTGTGTGTGAGTGTGTGAGTGTGTGTGTGTGGTGGTCTTTCTTAGCATTGTAAGCAGAATGACGGTATGAATTTTGAACTGTTTAGATCACCCTGGATATGTTTTACTTTCTCTCTTAAGTCCTCTTGTGTGTGACATACACGAAGAGTTAAGGGTCAGTTTGTAGACCAATTACCGTGTAAAGGTCACTGGCCTGCACTGCAGTGAAAGAACTTGGCCTCATAGGGCACCTTCCACAGAAGCCAGATTGATGGACTTAGACGTAAATTGGGACACGGATAGAATTCTTGTGCTTGGCTAAGAAATAAATCTTACAGTGTCTGTCGTGCACCGTACCCGTCCAGCACGTAGTTATGGCACAATTGTGTCCATGAATGAATGAACAAGTGACACAGACCAGTGACTTCCTGATTTCAAACCACATCTGAACTGTTTTCATGGCCACTAAGTGCAACCTCAGCACAGATTTCAGGTTTGACTTGGGAACTCTGAAGTGGAGAGAAGGAGGTGCCAGGGGAGGTGCCAGGGGAGGTGCTAGGGGAGGTGCCAGGGGAGGTGCCAGGGGAGGTGCCAGGGGAGGAGCCAGGGGAGGTGCCAGGGGAGGTGCCAGGGGAGGTGCTAGGGGAGGTCTGGAGGCTGCACTGGGGCAGGTAGAGTTGGTGTTTGAGATGTGGCAAAGCCGTGGGTTCCAGGGTCGCACCGTCACCTCGCCACCACGACGGTGCCATCGTGCCTTCTGCTGCTCGTTCCCCCCTGCTCCCCGTTAGAGCGCACCCGCGTTGCTACGTAAATAATTCCTCATTGCGGGGTCCGCGCATCCTACTCAGGAGAACGTGGGGGTCACGCGCAGAGGTCCGGCCCTGCAGAGGAACAGAGTTCCTTGGAACTCGAAGGCTCCGTGAGTGACGGTGCCGTCCCTGCCGTGACACTCCGTGTGCGGGGGAAACAAGATGTGTGCCCCGTTTACACATCAGGGGGATAATTCGTGAGAATTGTCTCCAGGAGAAAATACGGCGTCTGAGGTTGAATTAGCTTGAAGGCACTTTTGGAGCGTGACACGTTGGTGATTTAGAATTCCGATTCAGATAGAAAGGAATCGGCAGAAACATCTGAAACTCTTTCACAGAGCCCAGATAAAATCACTTTACTTGCTGTTTTTGTTAGTATAAATTTCAATTATAATAAACTAATCAAATATTTTCATGAAGTAAAACTTATCTTTAATTAATTGAAGAGAGTAATTTTTTTGGAAGATGTAACAGAAGGACAAAGCCCTTGGCTTGCTTTACGTCTGTCATTATTGTTGCCCTTAAAGATACTGAAATAGCAGTCGGTGCAGGATGCTCACGTGTTCTGTCCGAACCGAAACAGCAGGAGCATTTCGACTGGAGGGTCAGAATACGCACGGTCCAGAGACGGATGTGTCAGTCATTTAGGACGCCCTGATGTCCTGCTTCACTAGACAATGACGTAGACGGATGCGTTAAATGTTTAGACTTGTGTAAATTTGAATAAAACCCAAACAAACACACAAAATGAAAACTGATAAAACCGAATTCCAAACACGGACTCTGATCGGCACCTTTTCCGCCCGTGCGGATGCAACGACCCCTCCCCGCGCCGGCGCTGCGGCCCGGCCCCGCGGACACGCCTCCGTGAAGGCCCCACGGACACGCCTCCGTGAAGGCCCCGCGGACACGCCTCCGTGAAGGCCCCGCGGACACGCCTCCGTGAAGGCCCCGCGGACACGCCTCCGTGAAGGCCCCGCGGACACGCCTCCGTGAAGCCCCCGACCGCTGCAGAGACGGCCGGGAACTCACGAAGACGCCGCCCTGTGAGGGCACGTGGAAGCGCCTGGGTTGTCGTGGGAGTAAGATAACGTCGTACAATCGAGCCAACTCCAAGTGTGCATCGTAACGTCCTAGAGGCAGGTGTGCCCCCAGCGCTCCGTTTACCTCCCCCCGGTCAGTGCGCGCTTTCGGAGCCTCTGTCCTCCGGTCAGTGTGCACGCGTGTGGTCACACCGGGACTCACCGGGGAGGGTGCCTCTCCTCGTATTTGCACGTGAGACGACTCGGAGGTTTTGGCTCCAAATACCCATTTCATCACTTTAACCATCTCAGACAGGGGCTCCCGATGAGCACACACTCACGCTCACACACTCACACTCACAGTCACTCATGCAGTCACTCACACTCACTCACATGCTCACACACTCCCACTCCCACACTCACTCACACTCATGCTCTCTCACACTCACACTCACACTCACACTTAGCAGAGGTGGCGTGTCCCTCCGTCCATACCCAGGGACAGGGACAGGTATTTTCCTGTAAAAACGTCCCTGCGGCACCGGTGCCATCGCGCCTTGCTCCGCACTGTCCGGCTTGCTCTGCTCTGCGGGGCGGAAGGCCCTCAGGACTGTCCTGCTCTTGCAGGGCGGGCGGCCCGCAGTCCCTGAGCGGTGGTGGCTCCTGGCACTGCAGGGGGACACCTGGGGCGCCAAGGGGTTCAGACCACGCACTGCTCCTGGCCCAGAGGACAGCGTGCACTTCACGTGCGCCTCATCCTCGAGTCCCCAGGTGCGTGCCAGTGCTTGCCACACCCGAAGAACACACCACGGACCTCGAGGGAGCTCCCCTCGTACAAGGACACTGCTCCACAGCTGCCCGGTCTCCCCTCGGGGACGCCATGTCCTCGTCCCCAGGAGCCTGTCGGGAGACGGACGGCGTCTCTGGATTTATCACCTCGTGGTATAAGCACCACCACCCCCCCCCCGACCAGGGAGCTTCTTGTTCCTCCTCGGACAGAGTCCGTGACCTTTGCGCATCCGTGTTCTGGGCCTGTCAGGAGGCGCCATCGTGCACAACAACCCACCTTGTGCTTCCTTTGCTGATAGCAGTGGGGTTGGGGTCACCCCCACAGGACTAATTCTGGGAGGGCTGGGGGGCACGCTCTGAGATGACCTGGCTGTTGTGAGGAAGAGCCCAGGCTCCCTGCACGCTCGGAGCTTTGTGTAAGGTTAACGTCAAGCCACGATCACTGGAAAGGCCAGTCCTGGCCCAGCAGTGGCCTCCGCAGGTATAGCGATCTGGGCGCATTTCTGTGTGATGCGGGGAACACTGCCCCCCGTCATGCCTGAACTGCGGGTGTGATGCTCAGCTTGTAAAGTGACGTGATGATGAGATTGAACAAGTCCATAAAGGGGAAGGGTCGTTTCCAAGTACGTGGTGCCGTACGCAAATATTAAGCACAGTTAAGGGGTCAGTACGATCCTCGATAGAATTTAGATGTTATGTTTAAACATAAAGCCCCATTAGAATTTTTGCATTTGAAATGCACAGTTATAGTCTGGTGCATCCCTGTGAGAACCCCACAGTCAGGCATTTCTAAAGAAGATTTCAGTTACCAAAATGTAAGCTCACGTGCTTGACAACAAGGCGTGTCAGACTCACTCGGTTTGTAACAATGTGGCAGTACTGCTGTTACAGTGTTACCACAGCTAACCCAGGGAAAGAGCATTTTGTTTAACATCAGCTTAAAACACGAGCTTCTCAGGCAGGAATGGTGTGATTTCATCCCGGCAACACAATCGGACGATTGAGTTTTGCTAAAACCATGTTCTGGGAGCGTGCTGTGCTTGGTTTGGCTCACTCTGGGACTGGAATCTTGGTTTTAACCGTTAGAGGGAATCCGAATCCCCCATCCTAAAGCCCAGGAGCACGGTGGATGCAAATTACTTGCATACAATCCCACAGAAACACTAGATGCAGCTTAGGTGATGCTCAGAAATGTGCCTGCGATGGGACGGCCAGCCTGTGAGGTGTGTGGGGGAGCTGCTGTCATGACGTCCCTTGCAGACTGTCCCCACGTGGCCAGGATGGGGATGGCACACGCAGGTGGCCAGCGAGACAGGGGGGGGCTGCTGCCATGACGTCCCCTGCAGAATGTCCCCACACGGCTGGGACAGGGACAGCACACGCAGGGCGGCCGGCAAGTCTCAGAGCCAGTTTCTGGGTCCACCTGCACACGCCTGAACCTTTCCCCGGAGCAGGGTTCCCGCCAGACCTGCCTGCCTGACCCATCACCGCCCGACTCGTCACCACCCGTGTCCCTGGAGCCAGCTGGGGCTGGAGAAGCAAGTCATCCGCTCCGAGCTCCCCTCCCCACCCGCGTTCTTTCAGGGCCTGGACTCCGTTCCTGCTGTGGCGGGTGCCGCACGTTAGGCTCCTTGGGGCCGGTTCTCCATCCCAGGACTCTGCTCCTAAACCCCGGCCTTCACGCAGAAGCAGGAACCAACCCCAGCTCTTCCCGCCCCGAGGAGTCTGAGCATGAGGGCAATTCTTTAAGGCACAGGTTCAAGATGTGACTTGTGGGTGGTGCCACCTGCAGGTGAGAGGAGACCCTGAGGGGCGTTTGTTTTCAAGATGAGAAAAGCCACACGCTACTCGATCATCGCTGATGTGACCCTCTCCGGGTAGAAAAGGAAAAGGTTCTGTTTGAAAGCGGCAGACACCCCAGAAAGCCCATCGAGGAGACCCAAGCTAGTTCCTCAGTGTGAACCAGCTCTCAGTGTGAACCAGCTGCTCGGTGTGAAGTAGCTCCCCGGTGTGAACCAGCTGCTCAGTGTGAACCAGCTCCTCAGTGTGAACCAGCTCCTCAGTGTGAACCAGCTCCTCAGTGTGAACCAACTGCTCAGTGTGAACCAGCTCCTCAGTGTGAACCAGCTGCTCAGTGTGAACCAGCTCCCCAGTGTGAACCAGCTCCTCAGTGTGAACCAACTGCTCAGTGTGAACCAGCTCCTCAGTGTGAACCAGCT
>PVJL010013197.1:0-33348 GCA_004026885.1 Lyroderma lyra
TGAAATTAATGTATATTTTATTTAACCCAATCAATATATTCAAATATTATTTCAATATGTAATCAATATTAAAAATTATTAATAAAGTGCTTTACATTCTTATTTTTATATTAAACCTTCATAATCCAATGTGAATTTCACACTTCCAGCAAAATATGAATTCCAACTGACCACATTTCAAGTGCTTATGAGCCATGTGTGGCTAGTGGCCACTATATTGGATGGCTCAGTTCTAGCAAATATGAGTCAGGGCAGAGGTTATCTCTACAGGAGACAAGTAGGATTATAACAGAGAAGGCCATGTAGGGACTTCTGGGGAACTGACAGTGTTAGCTTTCTTTATATCAGTGTTGGTGACACAAATGTTCACTTCATAATTATTCATTAAACCATATGTGTGAATTTTATAAACTTTTTTGAGTATGTTTTGTTCCATCAAAAAATGTTTTAAAAATACTAAATATATATCCTTGCACATTTATCATTATAAACTTGAGCAAGTATTTCTAAAGGATAAATTTATAGTAGTGTAACTACTAGATCAAATGATACAAACATTAAAACATTTAATAGTACTCAATTACCTTCCAAATGCTCATACCAATTCCTACTCCTACCAGTAACAACGGAAAACTCTCATTTCTCTGCATACTTCCCAACACTGGGTTATATCAATTTTAAGACATTTTTGATAGTTGTGTATAAGAAGCTATTTGACTAGTCAGGGTCACTCAATGACTATAAAGAAATTACAATACATTCAGCTCAGTACAAGTTCTCCTTTGGCATACATAGGCACTAACAATCAGGTTGCCGTCCCTTCTGGCGCCTCTGAAACAGACGGGCACCTGTGTTCTTGACCTGCCTTTCCCTGAATAAACAACTTCGCCCTTCAGCAAGCTAGTATTTGAAACAGCTTTTCTTAAAAGTACATGTACCAACCTGCATTCTCACTGCACATTTTAGCCTTTGATCCTTCACCTCAGGGCTGTTCATGCTGTCAAACTTTGGCTTGAGTGGTAGCCAGACCTCAAAAGCCAATGAAGACCTTGATTCCACGGAATGAAAAATCTTACTATCTTGGCACTAGTCCAACCTTTCTCCTCTAACGTGTCATGACAGTCCTGTTTCCTTTTATGTGACATTTCTAAATGTTTAAAATATATGTTTGGAACTCCCCTAATAAAACTGCCTTCGGAGATGGATCATCAGCCACAAGAAAAATGAGTCTCATTACTCTATAATCACAAAGTATTTGTCAGTTTCTCCTCTCTCTCCCTCCCATTCTGTATCTTTCTTCCCTTTCCTCTTCCTTCTCTCTCTCTTTTATTTCCCAACATTGCTTAGCTTAGTCCTGATCTCTCCTTCCTTGCTCTTCAACTCGAGTCCACAGCCTGGGGATCCCAGGGGCTCACAGTCCACAGGCAAGATACTCCAGAACCAAAACGTAGGCAGCAGAGAAGAGACCCTGGAGACAAACTGAAACCTTAACCACAAAAGGATTTGTCCAGAGCTTAGCAAGCAGTTCTATGCTGAAGGGCTTCCATGGTTAGTTCTGATTTGCTGTCAAAAGTCAATTACATGAGCACAAACAACTTGGCTCCCTCAGTGAAATGAGCAGGGCTGCTTTTACTTTTCTCTAATCAAGAAAAGGAGCCTGTCTGGTATTGTAGAGCTGTAATTGTAGAACAGCATACATAACTTACTAGCAAGGATGTCCAGTGTCCATTGCAGATCTCCTAAATCAGAATCATCGTTAGGAACCACTGAACAAAGCAGCACACAGAGCTTCTGGCGTAATAACCCTGGGCATAAATCAATCTCTCTCTCTCTCTCTCTCTCTCTCTCTCACACACACACACACACTCAGGCCCATCACTTATTAGTATGTGAGAAAGTTTCTATGTACCTTGCTTTCCTTATTTGTAAGCTAGAGATGATGCTTACCATGCAGGGCTGGTTTGAGAATTCTGTGTGTAAAGCACTTGTACATAATAGGTTCTTAACCACAAGTACTTATTAAAATAATAAGATGATGATTTTAACAAAATGTACTAAGTGTCATTCAATTTTTTCTGAATTTTTTTACAATAAGCTTGTGTTATTTTAATACTTGGGGGGGGGAAATGAAGCTACTTCCTATTTTCAATGAGTCTTGCTTTTTCAAGAGTATAGCTTTTAAACATCCATTATCGAATCTGCTATTAAAATTTTAAAGAGGAAAGAAAAATGTGGTTCAGTTTCATGGAATAGGAATTAGGGGGAAAATAACTTTCATCTCTTCAAAATGTAAGTTTCTTTTATCTCAGTTATATGTACAGATACTGAAATAGAAATGAACAAGACAGACACAAGATCTACTCTCAAAGTTTTTGTAGACTACTAGGAGACAACTTACAACATACATCACTAGAACTGGACTAAGTGACACTGTGTCACAGATCCCCTCACCTGGTCTGGAAGGTCACAGAGGTTTCCTGAGGAAGAGACACCTGTGCTGGTAGACAAGAGAAAAATCAAGAAGGAGAGTGCAGAAGCACTTGCAGGGCAGAGGAGAGAGCCTGAGTTAACACTCTGAGGTAGAAAGAAGGCCAGGAGTGAAGGGAGTGTGTTAAGAGTCACACCAAAAAGCTTCTGAAGCACAGAGGGGTGGGTCATCCAAGCATTGTAGAAATGTTAAGGATTTAGACCTTGACCCCCAATGCAGTAGAAAGTCATAGGTGGGTTTTCAGTGGAAGTGGTCTGTTCTTTCATGGGTCAGAATTGAAGATGTTGTCCTTTGTGAAGAACTGAGATGTCCTATAAGAAGAAATACGTATTTGCTCTGTGTCCCCCAGTTTCCTGGCACAGAGCTCCTAAAACACTTGGCATTTCCTGAGTGATAGAGGTGAGAGTGTTTTGCATTATTCATAAAAGTCCCTTTCAACCATACCTGGGTTTAAGACTCTTGATGGGGCCCTAGAAATCTTCAGGCTGGGAACTAGAGGAACCCACGTGTTTAGATGGTTGGAACTTTCAGCCCCATCCCATTGTCCCACCTCCAGGGAGAAAAGAGGGGCTGGAGATTGGCCAATGATTCAGCCAATCATGCCTACATAATAAAATCTCCATTGAAAACCCTAAACGATGGGGTTGGGAGAGCTTCTGTGTCAGTGAACACATTGAGGTGCTGGGAAGGTGGAATTCCTACAGAAAACATGCCTAACCCTATGCACCGCTTCCATTAGCTGTTCCTGAATATTCTTTATAATAATCAGTAAAAAGAAAAAAAAAAAGTGTTTTCCTGAGTTCTAGCAAACTATCGACCCTGAGAAGGGAGTAATGAGAACATTCGATGTATAGCTGGTAGGTCAGAAGTACAGGAGGTCCAGGCTTTCCATTAAAACTGAAGTGGGGACAGTCTTATGGGACTGGTGGACCCTTAACCTGTGTGAACTGATGCTAACTCCAGGTAGGTAGTGTCAGAATTTAATTGAATTGTAGGACACCCAACTAGCCTTGGAGACCTGGTTTTGGTCTGGGGGATAAACACACACACACACACACACACACACACACACACACACACAATTTGGTATCAGAAGTACTGTGAGTATAGAAAAAGTTTTATTTTAAAAATAGATTCAGGGAAGGTAAGAGTAATGGCAGTGTAGGTAAAAAAATAATAAAATAAAAGTGGACATTTTGTTTGTTTGTTTGTTTGTTTGTAATGTAAGTGGCTCCCTGGCTGGGAATCAAACCCAGACCGCAGCGTTGACAGCGCCGAAGCCTTAAGCCACTGCACCACCAGGGAACTCCAAAAGTGGACATTTGAGATTTAGCAGGTGGAATCAACAAAACTTGACGGTTGGTTGCAAATGGCAGTGAGGAAAAGGGAAGCAACAAGGGTACAATTTCTGATTTGGGTAACCAAGCTCAGGAATACCATTTATTGAGATGGGAACCCCTGAAGCAGAATCAGGTCTTAGGGGCCAAGAACAGGAAATTAGATTGTCCAATATAGAGGGTGCTCAGAAACAAAGCCTGGACTGCATTATAAATTTGGGAGTTGTCAGCCCAGAGATGTGTCATCAATGTGTCTGTCTCCAGACCCCACCTCCTCTATCTGCAAAGAAAGACCGTATCTCTTCAAACACCCAAATATTTCTCTCCTCCAGAAATATCCCAGACAGGTCTGCTCACACTGGCCCCGCTCTCTCAATGCCTATGTGTCTCTTGCTGCCACCACAGTGAGGGCAGAGGACTCAGATGTGCCCCTCTAGGCAGGTCTCCACCACCAGTGACTTCTCTGTGACCAGACTTAGGCTGCCTCCAGCCCCTGATCCCTGGAGGGCAGAATCAGAGGTTAGTGTTTTCCACCAATGGGAGAATTGCTTCAACGCACTCCTGGCCTCTCTCCACCTGGGGAAGTGAAGTGACTTACTTGCTTGGAAATTTGGGAAGAAGGGGAATGCAAGACCCATATTCACCTATCTTCTTGGGAGTGAGCTACCCACAGGGAACACCAATTTGGCTGCTCCTCCTGAGGCCGGCTTTTCCCCTATGCCCTGGTCCAGCACTGCCTGCGACCGAGAGAGAAATTCTGCTTAATTCTGGGCTTTGAAATGAGTGAGCCCATTTGAATAACAGACCTAAAATACACAATGTCCTTTGATAGTAAAAAGGTGGTATTTTGGTCTATTGTGGTAATAGTACATACCATTTATTTTTTGCTGTCTCTGCATAACAAAAACTAGATGTCTACATCATTTTTAAGTCCTCGTATGATAGTCTACAATTTTTTCTTGTAAAAATGTATTGGGATGACATAGATTAGTAAAAATTACATAGGTTCCAGGTGCACAATAGACAATACATCCTCCATGCGTTGCATTGTGTGTTCACCACCCAATGTCAGTTCTCCTGACATTGTCAATGTATTTGACTCCTTCTCCCCACCCTCAGGTAACAACTAAACTATTGACTATGTCCATGAGTTTTGTTTTTTTTTTTTTTTTGAGTTTTTGTTTCTTATTTACTTTTAGTTTTATGTTCCACATATGAGTGGAATCATGTGGTTGTTTTTGCTGTCTGGCTTATTTTGCTTAGCATGATGGTCTCAAGGTCCATCCATAGTGTTATAAATGTCAGTATTTCATCTTTTCTTACAGCTGAGTAATATTCCATTGTGTATATGTACCACAGCTTCTTTATCCAGTCATCTATCAGAGGACACTTTGGCTGTTTCCATGACTTGGCCACTTTGAATAGTGCTGCGACGAACATTAGGGTGCATATATCTTTGCAGACTGAGGTTTTCAAATTTTGGAGGTAGATCTCCCGAAGTGGGATTGCAGGGTCATATGGTAACTCCATTCTTAGTTTTTTGAGGGACCTTCATACTGTTCTCCATAGCAGTTATACCGATTTGCACTCCCACCAGCAGTGTACCAGAGTTCCTTTCTCTCCACACCCTCTCCAGCACCTGTTATTCCTTGTCTTGTTGATAACAGCCATTCTCACAGGTGTGAGGGGGTATCTCATTGTGGTTTTGATTTGCATTTCCCTGATAGCTAATGAGGATGAGCATTTTTTCACATATCTGTTGGCTAATTTCAGATACACTATAATTTAACAAGTCCTCTATAAACAGTCATTCATCTTGTTACCATTTTTCTACTATTTTAAGCATCATCTCAGTTAATATTCGTGAATATACAGTTTTACAACTGTCTATGGTCTAAGACTAGAACTGCTGAGTCAAAAGGCATATTATTTTTTGTTTGCTTGTTGTGTATTTTTTTAATATTGACTCATATTAATTGAAACAAATACATTTCTACCAGAATGAATGTGTTAGTTTTTTCTTGCTGCTTAACAAATTACCACAAACTGAAACGTATAAAAGTTTCTGTAGTTCAGGAGTGAAGGTACAGCTTCCTTGTGTCCTCCACTCAGGGTTTCACAAGGTTGTAATCAAAGTGTGCACTTTGATTGGGCTGTGTTCTCACCTGGGTACTCAACAAAAGAAAATTTCTCTTCTTTATCACTGTATGAATGAGGGTCGGGCTTCTTACCGGATGCCAGCAAGAAGCTGCCCACAACTCATAGAGGCCACCCACAGTTCCCTGCCACGTAGCCCTCTCCACAGTTCAATTCATAGCATGGTTCTTCACTTCTTCAGCGCCAGCAAAAGAATCTCTCTCTAAAGTGTGCCAAGAGTCTTATAAAATGCAGCATAATCATGGAAGTGACATCCCATCACTGTTGTCACAGAAGCAAATCACATGTCCTACTCACTCTCAAGGGGAGGAGATTTGAGAGAATACCACACCGGGGGCAGAGATCACGGAGCCATCTTACATACAACTCTGCTTACCTCAATGAGTGTGCCCAGCTCCCCATGACAATCCTAGGTAACAAAAGCTATCTTGTTTTTATTGGCATGCTTTGATTACCAGTGAAGCTAAATACTTTTTTATATGTTTACTAAATATTTCCTATTTCTGCTTTTGTGACATTTCTGCTCTTTGTCCAATGTTTCATTGAAATGTCAGCACAAACCATCTTTTATCTGCAATTCAAAAAATATTTTTTTTAACTTTAAAAATCTTAAATTGTTCACAGTGCATTTGGTAGCAAAATCTGGTTTCAACTAAACTCATTTGTCAGCAAAACTTTCTCTGGACTGATGCAAAGCTATTTATAGTTTTATTTATCTCATTTAGTGTGAATATTCCTATTATCTCAATGCAGAACTAAAAAAATATATTTGATTAACTGCGTAATGCCCTGGACCTCACGAGGCATATTAAATAATATATACCATTTGTCGTAAAATGAAATTCTGAAATATTTATAGTCCCAAGGATTTTTTGTAAGAAGTTATGGAACTCTATTTCTTATTGCTTTCCAAAATGTTTTTTAGATTAGGAAAGTGAACAGTACCAGTTTCTCCCCATTTTATAATGTTCCAATCTAGTTCGTAGTACCATAGGGTTTTTTTAATTACTAATTAATTCATGTTCATTACAAAATATTCAAATATAGATTATAACAGCAGTTCTTAATCCTTTCAAGTCAATGATGACTTTGAAAATCTGATTAAAGTGATGGGAAATCTCCTTAGGAAATTTACATATAATTTTGCTTATCATTTCAGCTTTATAGGCTTAGACACCAGATTAAGAAACTCTACTTTCTGTGCTCTTCCTAGGAACTTTTCATCTTTCCTTTAATTATCATCTATCTATGATTTCCACATATATATATGATACATATTTATATCTATCTACATATCTATACATGTATTTTTATCTGTGTATATAGCTATAACATCAGCCCAGACCCATTTCCTGATTATCCTATCTCCGTATTCATCAGATTACTAAACATCTCCACTCAAATATTTCACTAATATCGAAGGCAACCTATCAAAAACTGAAATCATTTTCTCTCATACCAGACCCATCTATTTCTTTATATTAATTTTTAATAAACACAACCACTCACCACTCAAATGAGCCAGCCAAAAATCTGGTCAGCAACCGTAACTTCTACCACTCCTACATCCTTGATCGCTATCAGTGTTACCCACTTCTTAACTCTATTACAACAAACTCAGTTTCAGCCCCCATGCATTGCCTGAATTACTCTTAACAGGCTCCTACAGTTTTCCTATAGAGTTTTTATCCCCTCCAATCCATGTTCAACATTGTAACCAGGGTGATCTTTCTAAAATGAAAATCGGATGTCACTCCCTCACTTAAAACTCTTCAAGGACTCCCAACTGCTCTCAGGAAAAAGTCCATCCTCTTTAACGTGGCTTACAATGCCCTACCACCCACTTAATTCCTGCATGTCACCCGTATACCTTGTCCTTTCCCCCCAGCCCCTGTATTAATGAATGTCACCACTTACCAAGTTGCTCAAAACAAAAAACTGGACTCTTCCCATCTCACCCACTAAATCTAATTAATCACCATAGCCCTTTGTTTCTCCCTCCAGTGCTACCACCCTAGTCCAAGTTCTGCTCTTTTTCTCACCTGGACTACTAACTAGCCTTTCCTCATTGAGGAGGGAGTAAAACAGATTGTTCTCATAAATAATCTGACCAAATAGGCTCATTAGAGTTTAATTTTGTACCATAAAAATATTTGCGTAAGATCTTTTGATATACTCTTTAAAACCCGCATCAATTACTAAGAATCATGGAAACTCTAGTTTCCACATAACCTATTTTTTTAAAACAAGATCAAGGCTTTGTATATAGTAGAGTGTCTGAAAGCTGACAAAGCAAGAAAATACCAAGAAAAAAATTTATGCTTCAGTTAAACCGTGGTACTATTTTATTGCTCAAGGTAAATTCAGGAAAGAAATATAAAGGGACTGAGATTTTTATCCTGCTTGAAAGCTAACATATTAGCCTATTAACTGAGACTCCAGGATTAGAGACAAAGCTCTTTATTGCCCACAGCAACAGCAGTAGTTGGAGTATTAGCATTTTCTTGCTCTGGTTCCTCAAGCTCTCATTTCCACTGGGAAGACACAAAGGCCTAGATGACATTTACATATACAATGGGTTTCATTACAGATTGAGAACCCCTGAGCTTAGCGAACTCGTATCTTTTCAAACTAGACAGTCAGCATGTCTGCCCTTTGCTCCAGAGGTCAACACTAACTATATCTTCCAAGGTTCCAAGCAAATGTACACTTCACTCTAAAGGAAATACTAGGGGTTTGAAACATGGCGGACGACGTGGACTAGCAACAAACTACCAACACTGTCGAAGAGCCCCTGGATCTCAGCAGGCTCAGCTTGGATGAACGAATTTATGTGAAAATGAGAAATGATAGAGAGCTTCGAGGTAGATTAAATGCTTATGATCAACATTTAAATATGATACTGGGAGATGTGGAAGAAACTGTGACTACTATAGAAATTGATGAAGAAACATATGAAGAGATATAAATCAACAAAACGGAATATTCCGATGCTCTTTGTTCGGGGAGATGGTGTTGTATTAGTTGCTCCTCCACTTAGAGTTGGCTGAAATGAAGAATTGATCCTGTATGGAAAATAGGAGATTTTGTAAGATTGCCTCTTTAAAAGTAGAAGATATTCAAAACCACCTGTGTAAATTTTGATACTAAGAAATGATTAAGGATTCTTCCACTCCTGAAATGAAATGCAGATAACTTACAAATTAAAGCTAAATTGCATTTTTATTTTTTTCCATCCCTTACAATAAATATGATCACTGAGATGGCAAAAAATAAAATAAAATAAAAATAAAAAAATAAAGGAAATACTACATCTTCCAAGGCTGTTCCTTTTACAGACATCCTGGAAAAGACAGTATGGAAAAAAGGCAATCAGAACTACTGTTCTCAAGACATACAGAAATGCAAGAGGCCCATAGAGAACTATTTCCCAGCAATATCCACCCCCCAAACACACACTTTTCTACATGTGATTATGCCACTCCATCAGACACCCTAATTAGTCTAACCAACAGAAGCTGGAATGAAATCAAACTGTCTAACACAGCATTTAATTAAGACTACTATCAGTAAAACTCCATACAGCAGCATGAGGCAGGCCATCCTATATTGATCTCAAGCATGGCCCAGAGAGTCCTAAAACCAACCAGCTTAACAAATCCCATAAACCATCAGGGTCTACCTTACAAAGCAAAGTAGCTTTAAGTTTCTGTATTGATCTTTCCACTTGACCCCAGGCATTCATCCAGACACAGCAAGATGTTAGAGACTGCAGGCTCCACCTTGGCCCAGGAGAAGGTGGTCTAGGGCAATTCTCTCATTCATAACTACTTTGGCTAATGAGCTGAGGGTGACCTGAATTCCTTCCAGGGCTAAGGTACTGTGGTGTCAGTTATTACTTCAGCTAAAATTAATAATAAATTTTGTGGTAACTTTTGCACTTAGAGGATTCCTGTTACAAGGATAACTACCTACAAGGTGTGCATAAATAATAAGTCAGTTATCTTTCTAGAGAGCCTCATTTTAAAGAAACCTCTGCAGTCATCTAAGGGCCACATCATCTATCAGTGGTGTTTCCTTAAACACTCAAAGGTCTCTTAAGATTGTCCCTAAGGTGTTTTCAGGACAGGCAAGTTAACTCCTGGCTTCCACGTAAGAAATAAAAGTCCCAAGGGCACACATGATATCCTTGGAAAGAAAATATTTACAATTATTGGCTTCCTCAAGTGGGACCTACTTCATTCAAAGGGCAAAGGTTGATAATGCCTCCAACAGGGCCTCCTGGCAAGCTGGTAAGGCTTACTTAGGATTCCCAGTTCAGTTTGAGTAATTTGAATCTAGTCCCTGCTTTTGGAGGGCTTGCCTGAGGGCTGTCAGTCCAAACTGTCCCATCTGTCCCCACAACTGGAAAGGTGGCATTCCTTCCCCCTCCTTCCCCCAGTGTGACTGAGCAATGGCTGTGAGAATGGAAGACATCCAGAGGTGTTAACCAGTGTGCTGCCGAAGGTGGGGCCATCCTCCCCTTTATCTGATAGATTTCTTGGTAAGGTCAATCAAAATCACAATCGGCCTACTGGAAGTGGGGGAGGGAGATGGCAGATTCAGCAATCAGTTCCCCTTAAGGTGCTTGCAACAGTTTGGAAGAACCACACCAGGGCCTTTTCCTTCCGGAGGAAGAATCCAGGGTGGTTCTGAAAAAAACAAATCATTAGAGTTCCATCCTTCCCATCACAAGGTCTAAGGTGCTCCTGCCTCAGATGTTGGAGCTGTTGCAAAATCAGTTTGTCCCACTCCAGTAGCTATCACTTCACCCTTTCCCCAGTTATCTCTATTCACACCCAGACCTTTCATTCAGAAACTCATTATGCCACCCACGTTGGTCTGCATGAACCACTCGGTGACTCACATGCAGTGTCCTCACCAAGTAATCAGCCTTATGATATGGGGATTTATCAATCCAACAAGAGAAGCCAGGTGGCTGAGCCGGTTTGAAAGACCTAAGCCCCGCTACCAACCTACCAACCTAGGGCTGCCATGAGTGAACCGAAAATTGTCATGAATAGTGTCAGGGATAAATCTCAAATTTTAAAATAATAGATCATCCTGCTCATCAACCAGGAAGTGGCTGAGAAGAGATGATCCCTTCCTGAGCACAGCCACATTCAGTGAACAAACTGCCTTATTAAAGTGAGTAGACCAAGAAGAGATGAGGAACCCAGAGTCAAAAATCTATTTGTTGTTTTTGTTTTTGTGTTTGTTTTTGTTTTTGTTTTTTTGTATGTGGGTAGTCCCCTGGCTGGGAACCAAACCCAGGCTGCAGCATTGACATCACCAGCGCTGAAGCCTTAAGCCACTACACCACCAGGGAACTCCTCAAAAATCTATTTGAATTGATTTTGAGATGACCATTCCAACACTCAACAATATCAGATGCTGTGAATGACAGGGAGCATGACCTGTCCTTCAAAGACCTTGACCATTAGCACATTGGTGACTAGCTTTTGTAATAAAAAGCACACCATCAGCAACCTTTAAATCAAGCTTGTCCAACCTGAGGTCCGCGGACCACATGGAGCCCAGGACGGCTTTGAATGCAGCCCAAAACAAATTTGTAAACTTTTAAGTCTTAAAACACGAAAATTCTGCACAGAGCTTTTTTTTAGCTCATCAGCTATCATTAGTGTATTTTGTGTGACCCAAGACCATTTTTCTTCTTCCGATGTGGCCCAGGGAAGCCAAAAGTTTGGACACCCTGATGTAAATGGTTCAGAAAGCTGAAAACATGACACAGATTAGTTTCAAGGGCCACAATAGAGTGGCTGGAATTAGCTGATCAGGCTGGAATAGCAATATTGTAAGCTGAAAGTGTCAGCAGCAGTAAGGCACAATAGAAAGCCCTGAGAGGTCAAAGGTCTGATGTATTCAATCTACCAAGAGCAAAGAGGAGCGGGTGAAGGCCCACACTATGTGACCCCCCGCACTGAAACTCTCGCCTGATTTGCCGTGGTAGCCTCTGAATCAGAAACAGGGTCCTTTACTTAGTGCTGAGCCAAAGATGTGTCACTATGTCCAGTACAACAATGCACTCAGGCAGTAATGAGCGGCATAGTCTTGATGTGAACAGCAGCTTCTTATCAGAGAACTGGCCCTTATCATGGGCATGTAGCATGAGTGACCCAGACAGTCTGATCAACAGCTGTGATATCATATTTTGCAGCCCCAAAGAGGGGTGTCAATAACCTACCAATCTGTAGTTTTTCAAGTGACAGACTAAACTGCTAGACCATTAGCTATGGCCCAGGGGTCAGTAAAAATACAAGTTTTATCAAAGGGAGCATTGGCCAGGGCTGTAAGAACAGCCTTAAGTTTTGCACACAATGAATGAAGCAACATGTGGCCATGTTTGGTTCTGCAGAGCTGGTATTGAGGCTGAACAGAGCAGAATCTCGGTGGACAACCACCAGGTTTAAGCTTAGTCAAACCATTAGTGAACTCAGCCCCAGCACTTAGGGTAATCTCTCTGTGAATTGAGGTCCCCATTGAACCAGCAATTTTGCTTCAGGTAGCAGAACAAGAATGAAACCAATTTTATCATAGGCTAATTGATATATAAACAAGAGTAAAGTTCCTATGACATATTTCTGGTCACAAAACTCATCAAACTCCTAAATAAGACCCAAATACTTCTAATGTTAAACATTCCACAGACGTGACCTATACACACATTTAAGCAATATGAATAAAAACAAGTTAACATAATTTTTTCCAACCTGCTTATTCCAGTTCAGGGCTATTGCAGTTCAGGACGAAAGGTAGGGCCCCACCCAGGACCAGACGCCCTCCCCTTGCAGGCCACACACATACACATACACGTACACTCACTCAGATTGGGACCATTTCGACACACCACTTCACCTCACGTGCACATCTTTGGGATGTAGGAGGAAATGGGAGTCCCCAGAGAAAACCCACACAGATATGGTAAGAATGTGCTAACTCCAAAAACGTTTTTCCTCATCACTGCAGTGAAATGACACTGAAAATGACCAAGACCTGTTGTATACAATCATCAGTGGAAGCTACAACAGTACTTCAATTAGGCCCAAAGGGCCCCACCCAACAGGGTCACATTAATTTCCTTTCTGCATTGCAAAAATTGCCCAAACATCATCAGTTGGGTGGCTGCTCCTCCCTCAGGATATGATGACTTGGTTGGCTATATCCAACAGAGCCATAAAAGTCTGAACCTCTGCAAAGTTCCCCAGCCTACTCGGGCAGGTGTGTTTTGGGTCTCACCCTTAATCATCTTTGTCCTTAACGAAACTGAAGTCAGAGTAGAAGAGGAGAAAGAAAGGGGCACACAGCGAGAGAACAGCTCTGAGCCAAGAAGCAAGGCTTGTATTCCATGTCAGTGGTCACTCACTCACAGTTTACCTGAAGAAACTTCTATCACTTTCTGACCACCCAAAGGTCTGTATTGACTAACATGTCCCTCACCGCTGACAGCATTTATTTCAGTTTTAGGGGTTCTTTGGCTTAGCAGCCACAGTCACATTATCTTTAGAACTGTTCCATTATCGTAAGATTTCTACTTCCACCTGCCCAGAGCAGAGTGAACAACTAAGGCATCTTTTAGGCAGCTTGTTTCAATGTGACCGCTCACTAACCAGCCTCTAATCATTAACAAGGATACTAGGGGGCCCTTATTCCCATAACCAACCCAGTACTTGGGCAAGAGCACGTAACATATGGATATCAGGGAGCTGTCTCATCTTTCAGTCTGGCCTGGGGGGCCATTATCCTTCATCTTCCAGCAGACCATGTCTCTGTCAGCATCCATCCTCATCACCAAAACTGTCAATAACTGTGAAGGGTCTGAGACTTTACTTGCCAGCTGACAAGTTAGTCTGGCACAGCTTTGTGGGTGCTGGCAGAAGACATGAGATTCCGGGAGTTCCCTGGTGGCTAGGCTTCAGCACTCTCAACACCACACCTGGGCTCGATTCCCAGCCAGGGAGCTACCAAAAAAACAAAAAAGAAGACATGAGATTCCAGGGTTAGATGCAAAGGCCTTTATTGCTCATAGCAATAGCCAAAATATAATAATTTTCTTGTACTGGTATCCAGCCCCAATTGCTACAGGACAATGCAAAGAGGGCCAGGTGATACCAGTACATTACAGGAGAGGAAACCTGAACACAGGGAACCCAAATCTTTTCTGGAGCCTATTGCTCCAGAATGAGACACTATCTTGTAAGGCTCTAGGCAAACCTGCCCTTCGTTCTCAGGGGAGACGCTATCTCTTCTCTATATTCTCTATCATACAAATATCCTTGAAAAATATTCCAGAATAAAGGCAGTCAGCACCTCTGCTTTCAAGACATACAGAAACATGAGACCCATTGAAAACTGTCTATTAAATACTTTCTTGTAAACAGGTAAAGTGGAATTATCACCTCATTTGTTAGTTACTAACAATAGTAACTAGACACTTTTAAGTCAGTTGGTGAGACTATGCTGCCCTGATTTATTCATTATTATTTTGTATTTATGTATTCATTATTCTGCTTGAGATAGCATTGAATACAGCTCATAACCATATCCACTTTTAACTTCAAAACTAAATAATTACATACCAACCTCACCATGCCTATCTAATTGTGATGATATAAATTAACTCTTTAAAAATACCAAATTTTTTTATATTACTTATTACCTCCAGACTAGAAAACACTACACAAACCTTGTCCTAAACTTTAGGGCCAAAAATACTTACATTTTTTGTTTGTTTGTTTTTTGGTTTTTGTTGTTGTTGTTGTTGTTTTGTTTTTTTTTTTATGTGGGTAGTTCCCTGACTGGGAATCGAATACATTTTTTTAGAATAGCAAAACTTCTTCTGGAAAGCATACTAAAATGTGTCTAATTTTTTAAATTAGTAATATTTTTATGTTGAAAGACATGTTAGGATATACTTACTGGTTATCTTGTTCACAGCAATCAATTCAGAAATATAAATACTATATCAGTATTTAACCATCGAAGGAAAAAAGCATACTGCTACATCAGCTGATTTTTCTCTCTAAATTTAATGAGTTTACATCAAAAAATTAGGTAGTCATTTACATTTAAGGAATAAAAATATTTAAAAAAACAATACAAAGAGTGAAAGCATTTTAACCAAATTTACATTCCTTTTTGCTACTGTTTTTAACAATTCATCTCATCATATCCTACTGCAAAGTGCAAATGCATTTGCAGCACCCATTACAATTATGAAACCAAACATAAGGAAGCACATTGTTAATAATGGCCCTTAGAGGAAAGTAATTCACTCTCTATTAAAAACTCTATGGTATAAAAGCATTACACAATAATGCTAATTAACCACCTTCTGTCATGAAAATCATCATCAAAGTTTTCTGGAACTGAGCCCACATATGAGTAAGAATTAAATAGTTAGAATGTAACTATATCACGTCATTAATACAACTTCAGACTTCCCACAGTACCACTCTCTTCTAAAGCATCATTGCCATGATTTCATATTTCATTAAAAAAGGTCATATTTTCCTTGATCATTACCTTATTATCCTATTTGGGGAAATAATTAATGAAATTATATAGTTAGTCCTTTCTATGTTGTTTTGATAAACATGCTGTAATAAACATTTTGATAAATATAAAAAATTAAATATTTAAAAGATGAAATGTTCATTTTTAACTTCAGCAAGCTCTTCCTTTTTCATTGTTAAGAAACACTTTGATAGTTTTAAAGCAGAAGCTGTTAGAGTCCAGATAGCGAGAACTGTACTCCTGAGTTCGAATTTACAGGTAAGTCTTTTGTAAATAGTTCTCAATAAAATATCCTCCCTCCCCAATTCCCCTTCCTGATTCTTACAAAACTTTGGTCAAGAGTAGAAATATATCAAGGAAGATGTATATGCCATACAATAGCAAGAACAGTAAAGCCCAACTAATGACTTTGGGTTTTAGAAATAGAAGGCAATTAAAATGTACTCAAAGTTACATTAAGAAAAGCTTTCACTGGGCAATTATTTAAACAGTCACAAAGGTTAAGAAAATACTGATATCAAAGTACAAATGACTACAATGTTAAAATAGACAAAAATTACTATACAGAGCCTCTTTTAAAATTAAAAATAAAGAACACAACACATGAGTCAGGATTATTTTCCTGTTCTACTCATGAATTTCAGTCTTTATATTCTTCATAGAGTTGGTTACGTTGACATCTAGTAGAGTTTCTTATGATATCTGATGAAGTTCTCGTTCCAACTTTGAGGGTGGCTCTCCCCTAAGAAATCTCTCGATTCTGGTCAGATCTTGGTTACTGTACAATTTCAAAGTAGTGTAGGATCGCCATGATGTGCTGAGGCATGAAGACGTATCCTGTGTACAGTGCCATCCCCACGATGGAAACCAGCATGGAATCTGAGTTGTAGTTAAGGAAACTGACTATTTTTCTTAATTTAGTAAAGCTAAATCCCAACATTTTTTCCACAACTGCTTTATGTTGAAGTACCCATCATTCACTTGATGCTTTCTCATATGAGATCAAGAATTTATAAAGAACTAATAATTACAGCCACCAACATTAACAATGCCTGGCCCCACTCAAAGGTTTTTAAGTTTATTTTCTTCACCTTACAAGGTAGTTTACTACTATTCTCCCTATGATACTTCAAAGCATCGGACTGCTTAAAATTAAGCATAGAGAGTGACACTGTTCAACCTAACAGAAATACACAGGAATAACATTGTATTTAATGTCTGTAAAACGTCTACCAACTTGAATTAAGTAATAAGAATGTATTAGATGATCCAAGAATTTTAGATTTAAACTAGAATGTGGCTAAAAGCATTGACTTTGGGGCTAAAGCTAAAATCAATCATACACTAATGACATATAAACTGACAACACCTGCTGCTAGTAACCGTGTAGTATCATCACTAAACTTTGCAACAACATCAAACAAAATCGTCTTGATGACCAAAACAATAAACATTCTGTGCATTGTTCCTTCTCATTCCAAAAGGAACTGAAACTGTACAAAAGCAAATCAACAAGGGGCCCTCCTCAACGGCCACACAAAATACTGCTAACAAAAATTATATAAAATATAAGAGCTTTTCACTTCGCAGTCATGTGGCCATGCTAAAAGGAATACTTCTGAACTAGGACAATGTTTCATTCACTCCTTCATTCATATTCTCTTTCTCTCTCCTCCCTGCCCTCCTCCCTCCTGTCTTTAATACCTTTCAGCTCTAGTAATTAGTTCTACAATACTTTACATTCTTTTATGAAAAGATAGGGTTTATATAAACAATGTGCTTACTACCAACCTAATATTTGTATAACAGTTTCATCAACAAACCTCTTTTATCTATTATCTTGCTTGACCCTTAGGGTGCCTGTGCAATGTTTATTATAACTATTACTCCTCAGAAGCTGATAAAACACTGACTGATTCATACAAGAAGCTGTCTTTAGAGCCAGAGAACAAACTAAAGCTATCTGACTATCTGGTTCAAATTCTTTTTTTTTTTTTTTTTTTGATTTGAATTCTAAATTCATTTCCCTCACACAGCAAACATAGGTCAAAACTCTCCCATCATCTTTTTTCTAAATTTTCTTTTTAGCCTCCCTCAAATCCAGTTCTTTCTTTCTTAAACTACCACCTTCTATTTAACACTTCATTTTTTAAAGAAGTACATACTCCCTGCTTCCATATCATTTATTGCTCATCATCCACACAAGTCTGACTTCTACTCCTCCAGGCTACAGACAATGCTCTCAGGTCACCAATCACCTCCTATTAAATCCAATGGCTATTTGAACTGATACTATTTAGTCTTTCTTCTTCAAAATTCTTTCCACCCTGGGCTAAAGTATTCTCTAGAGCTCTCGGCCCATCTCCCTCACCATTTTCCAGTTTCACTGGCTCTTCTTGTCTGTCCCTTATGTGAATGTTGTGCTTTCCTCTCACATCCACTCCACCCCTCCCCTTTTAGAGCAGCCATGCTCTCTGAGTATGCCTAACCCTATTCCATCACCAGGGACAAGCACTGATTGATCTTAACCAATTAGTAAACCCTTCCCTTTGTAACACTGTCCACTCCCAAAACTGATCTGATCAACCAGCTCAAAGCTTAGAGTTTCTGCCAGGAATTCAACAACGCAAATTCTCTCTCTGCCTAGAATATGCAATTTGCTTGCTGATGACTCCAGGAATCACTGGCATCACTTTGCTTCATGAGGAAAGCAAGAGTCAGAACACAGCTGACTCATGAAGGTGATGGAACAAAAATAATCAGAGAAAAATGAAACTAGAACCCTGATGAAACCACCCTGAAGCCCACCCTACCAGTAGATTGATACATAAACCAATAAATTTCCTTCGCTCTTAAACCAGTTTGAGTTAGACTTCCCTTATTACTTGCAGCTGAAAGCATTCTAAAGGATAAAAATAGAGTTCCCAGTGTTTTTGTCTTGAACCCTATACATTCTTATAAGGTAAACAATCACCATCATATTGTTGACCTGGCCCCAACTTCCATACTGCAAACATTTCCTACAACTGACTGAACATTTCCACCTACAACATTCCATAAGGTACCTCAAATTCAACAGAGCCAAAACTACCTCTTTCTAGAGTCCTATTTTTTCAACTATTTAACAGTAGTTGATATAACTCTTCGACTAAACTATTTAACTATTGACTATTCGCTTAGTCATCCAATCTAGAAACTTCTTTGATTCCTTCTCCCCACATTCAAATTATCTAAGACTTCTCATTCTTCCCAACTCTTACAAAGGACTCTTACATCTCATGTCCCCCTACCGTAATTAATAATAAATGATTGAGGTATTTATCGTTCCTTATTTTTTTTTTAAATGTGGGTAGTTCCTGGCTGGGAATTGAACCCAGGCCGCAGCAGCGTTGACAGCTCGGAAGCCTTAGCCACTGCACCACCAGGGAACTCCCTATTGTTCCCTACTTAATCATGTAAAAGATCCCCTTTTAGGCCTCTAGGCACTTTCCATGGCACTCCACTAGAGTGATCCTTTTCAAATGCATTAGGCTATCCAATGCCCCATAGGGATCGCACTTAAAATTCTAAGCCAAGCATGCAACCAAATTCAAAATACCTGTCTTAGCTTAGAGTCCATAGAAGTAGACAGGAATTGAGAGATTGGAACAGGGATTCTTGTATAAATTACTCTTGAGGGAGTTTTTATCAGCAGAGGAGTGAGTAGAGCAGAACAGAGAGGAAAAGGTAAGCAGGTTCAGGGACTCAGTTCCCAAGAGCACTCTGGAGCCCAAATGGTACCACATACTGGGTATGCTTTGAGGCCAGGGTCCTGACCTTTTGTGTCCCTTTATCTGTCCATCACTGGCTGCAGAATGGGGTGAAGAAAATTCACCTGAGCAGGACAGCTGCCTGAGCTGCGGACAATACCCTGGAAAAGAAAGGAGCTCAACGGCACTAAGTAGGCAATGCTCAAAGCGGCTGAAGGATGGAGTTGGGGACCAAAATCATCTACTATGCTACTTTTCTGTTGTGCCTCCCAACTCTAAATCATCCCCCCAACAAATACCATCCTACTCACAGCCACTACACATGAGTCTTAGGAAACAGCATTCTATACTTTCATACTGTGCCCCGCTTTCTTATGGTATAACAGTAATATGAGTAAGAATGTCTTAGTAGCAGCAGCTCTCATTTGGGGAACGTCTAGCGTGTGTCCAGCAGTGTTAGGCACTTAGCAAGTTCAAAAACACCTCCGCATCAGAGTAAACAATGAAGCCAATTCCAAACTAAACTAGTCAACTCCAAAAGTACCTTCCTATATATGAAGAGTCCTATTCCTTCTAGTAAAACATAATACTTCTCAGAGCTCAGCTACCTCCTCGTGAAGAAGGCCTTCCCTAGCACTCATTTTCCCCATTTTTACCCCAACCTCCTGGCAGAATTCATTACTCCTTACTGCTCATAAAGCTCTATATTCATGTAACACAGCACTTAATCACCTGTCATTAGCTATCTGTAGATATATGTAATCTTATCCAACTTATCAACTCCTTGAATACAGAAATAATGTCTTATCTTTTTAATCTCCAACTTCTAACATAACATATACTCTAAATATCTGATGAATAAAGAAATGGCTCAAGAAATATCATTTGACTCTAGATTTATGGTGGTGCTTTCTACATATTCCACACATTACTGTAAGTGACAAAGTATACAGTGACCACAGAAATGAAAAACAAAATCCATTTCTAAGCAATCTTGTATTTTCAAAATGCTTTTTGTTTTTTTACAGCTTTTACGTAAGTCTTATAAATGTATATAACAAGCAAATGAAATGATATTATAATAATCTTCAGGCCAGTGGCTCAAATTCAATTCAAGTAAGAAGTGACTACTAAAAACAGCCATTTGATTGATTATATTATATGCTCTTCAAAGCACTATAATTCTCCAATTTAATATGGAGAATATATCAGTTAAGGAACTTGCAAGGAATATGCATAAATTAGCTTAACAGAGATTACTCCACTGTAAGAATCTAAAACTTAAGCTCAATTTTGTGAACACTAAATTGTCCAACTTTTAATTTTTCTGTGTATATAAAATTATAATTTTTTCTAAGTGAAAGAACTTAACAAAACTTAAATGTTTTTTGCCTGATTAAAATATAAGATACTAGAGTTTGTGACTTTATATAGCACTATGTTATGATGCATACATGTGAAATAAAAGTAGAAAGAAATAAATGATAATTAGATGTGCTCTGTTCAGGATAATGGTTACTTGGTAAGGTGAAATGGGGAAAGGAGGGAAAAGCAACTGAGAAGGGACATAAAGAGGGGGCTTCAGATGTATTAGTAATGTTTTTCTTCAGTTGGTTGGTGGTATATGCACATTCATCATGTTATTCTTTATGAGGTTTTTGTGTGCCTGAATAATCAGTAACTTTTTTTAAAAAACAAGAACTGTCAAGGAAAATGAAACTACATATAATACTAGACTAAAAACTGTTTTGTGTGAATGATCTTCCTCCTTTACAAACTTTGGGTTTGGCATCACTGGACCTAATTTGTTACTAGGAAATAACTAGAAAGTCTAAGCTCTCAGAAACAGAATAAACACCTCTCAGTTCGGGCCAGAAAATTATCAAAAACCTAGATACAAATGCAAATTTATGTGCTGCTCAAAAAAAAAAAAAAAAAAAAAAAAAAAAAAAAACTTAATCTAATCTTTTACCAAGAGCAACTTACTAAAAATTTAACTTTTATCCTGTGTCCCCCCTAAAATGTATTTCTATATTCTGATCCCATTTCCTACTTATTTCCAGAATCACAATAAGTTTCTAAAAGTGAGTTTTCTCTACAATTAAATTTCAAAATTATTCCCCCAAATTATCTTAAAGCTCTGAACCAGAAGAGAATATTTAAAACTGATTTACCTATACAGTGACGCTCACACCAAGTGAACAAGCTAACAATGGCACCATGAGGAACTTCTACTTAGACTTAACAATCATCTTGCAAAGAAGGTACCTTTTTTAAGTACCTTTCTACAAATGCAATTTAAACATAGTGGGAATAGTTCCAGTGTACTTGGGGAGTTGACTATTCCCTGAGATTATGCTTGGCAGCATTTAGTATGGTACTTTCATTGACACTTTTAGGAAGAGGTTTTTATCGTGACATTTGCAAGATTAGGGAACATGTGATATTCATCTCCTTAGACGTATTCTCACAAACGCAGCTACCATACACCATTTAGAGTGTACCAGCTATCATTTGCTGCCTCGTACTGGAATGGATTTCTCAATCCATCACATTCTTAGTGCACATCTGAAAGTTTAAGGTATCCTTGACACACTGTACAAGAAATGGATAATGGAAACACCACGGCACTGGAGGCAACCTAGGTGTGAGTTATGACTCTGCCAGTCCTGTGTGTATCAAAAACTCTCTGATCACCAGTCTCCTTATCTATAAAATGGGGACACACATCACCTACCTTTCCAGGTTGATATGAGAATTTGAAATCAAAGTTATTCTGCAACAAAAGTTTATTAAAACTATTGTTTGAGGGCTTAGACATTTAACATTAGAACTCAGACTAATTTTGGGGAATTGCCCAAAGTCACCCTATTAATTTGTTATTACCATATTCTGTCATGTATAATACACTCCTGTGTATAATACGCACCCATGTTTTTGGCCCAAATTTTCAGGGAAAGAAATCTTTTAATTTTTTTTTTGGGGGGGGTAGTTCCCTGGCTGGGAATTGAATTAATTTTTTAATTCAAATTTGTATTTGTTTATATTTAGGTACTTGTTTTTTGTATTATAACAGAATTTTAGCATTTATTTTTTAACATTATGGTACAAGAAATTTTAGGGAACAAATAATTACAAAACACAAGAACTGATAAAAGGTTTAAGAAATTTTATGTATAAAATTTTTCATATAAAAAAACCTGATTATCATATTCTAGGGTATTATTTTGCATATGGGTATCATTACTTATTTCTAGAGTTACACTTTTAACTCATAAACATAAAGAAAAGAATTAAACACATTTATATATTATAGACATATTAGTACTGCCCCTGTATAATGCACATTCTTACATTTCCCTCACAAATTTGGACCAAAAAAGTGCACATTATACATGGCTAAATGCAGTCATTTATAGTACAATCCTGGGACATTACAACCTCACTGGATCTGAGCTGCTTCTCCATAAAATGAGACTGTCCCCTGCTTAACATTTTAGGATCCCAGTTGCTTTAGGCATTTATTTTGTTGTTGTTGTTGTTTTTTGTTTGTTTGTTTTTTGTATGTGGGTATTTCCCTGGCCGGGAATCGAACCCAGGCTGCAGCACTGACAGCACCAGCGCCGAAGCCTTAAGCCGCTACACCACCAGGGAATTCCACTTTAGGCATTTAGATACCACCTTTCAATCATCTTTTATGTTTTCTGTTTCTGTTTGTCTTTCTCCCCCACTCCCCCCACCCTGACAGAAAAAAGGTAATCAATGTTATAAAACACATGTATTGGAAGGTAATTCAGAAAATGATGATCTTTGTTGGCCAAACTCTTACTGTTGTTTGTATAAGCATCAGCAGCTATATACAAATTAATCAGGTCTATATTCCAGAAGGGGCTACATGATTCAAGAAATATAAAGTTAGTGAAATCTAGACTGCAACACACCAAAAAAAACCCTCGAAAACTAAAAAATAGGCTTTTCTGTTCTGTGTGTTTGTAACTGTCTCTACCACTGAATTTTAAGAGCCTGAGAGCGAGAGTGCCTTTGGCTCGGATGGGCTGCTCCTTTTGCTTCCATCTCTAGTGCCCTGAGAGATAAAGCAGGCACTGCATAAATCATTCAAGAACTGAGCAGATAATGCGCCAGGATGTGTGTAGGCACTGAAGATAAATGTTTGTTCAAGGACTGAATGAACAATCAGAGGTTATTTATAACCTGAACATAACATAAATATTTTATGGGTTCAACGGATTTAAAAGCAAATAGATCTGAAACCATATATCTACATGCTGTCTACTGTTTCTTTAACAGGGATCTCCAACTAATTAGGAACTGGTAAGTTTCCAGACAGGAAAAAAATAAAGACGTTTAGCCCATATGAAGGCAGTCCCCCCCAGTCCACAACCTTTTTCGTCCAGCAACAATAAATAAAAACAAAAATAAAAATAAAGCCCGATAACAAAGAGAAGAAATGCTTTAAAGATAAGTATAGTAATCAGAAGCAAGACTATAAACGGTAACATTTCTTGTCCCAACCAATAACCCTGCATTATCACCTTAGTGACCTATTCACAAGACTTTGGAGAAACCAAAAGTAGTTTCTCACTAGGAAAAGGCCACAAACCTTTGTTCCAGTGAGTATGACTTACGAGGTCAGATAATTAATTTTGCAAACTCATCCTAGAAAAAGTGCTACATACCTCATTGCTGAGTATCACTACAGTCAGCTTTGGGGTACTCCCCTTGGGAAGCTATACACCAACCCAGCACCCAGTCTACCTGTCAAAGCAATTTTGGAACTCTCTTTTTGGAATGGCCATCAGAGCTGTCATTATCCCCAAAATCTGCCAATTAAGTTCACAAACTTGCCACCGTGCGCTTATATTGGCAGCAGTGTACGAATAACTCGGTAAGGTGTCATAACCTGCCTCCCACACCTCCTCAATGGCATGAAGTCGTCTGCTCAATTCTGTCCATGCATTTCTAATGTGCCCTGGGGCAGCCTCCCGCCCACCTGCCCCAGCTATCCAAGTCATCCCTAAGATGCCATTCGTTTTTTGTTAGTGCCTGTTTACTAAGTTGTATGGATTTTGAGTGGTCTGCACCAATGCTATTTTCCCCGAAACGCTATTTAGGGGGATTTTTTTTAGGAACACATGTACTCACCGAAATTTCTGTATTAGTAGTAACTCTACTTTTCATAATCATTTATCATAAATACTATCTATCATTCCATAACTACTATTGTTTTAAGCATTCCTATTTATAAAAAGTATACATACTCTATTAAGTATATCTCCTGGGACATACAGATTATTAAATTTTAGCATTGGAGGTTTGTTTTAATCAAAAGAATTTATCTTATCTTTGCTCCTAAATACCATATATGTTACAACACTCCAAGCCCCGGGGGGGCGTGGGGGGGAGCCACAAAGTCTTCAAGACTATGAAGCAGTGGAGACAGGACCCACAGTCACCTCTAGTGACTTTCCCTGCCTGTTCTGATACAGACCACCTAGTAGTAAGGTTTTCTTCATCTTCCACCTTCCCTGAAAGCTACTAAAAAGAGTTATAATGTCCTAAGGAGTACAGGTCAGGTATATTCTAACATTCTCACTCAGCCAGCCAAATATCAAAGCAGTGCAAAACGTGCCAGAGCAGTCTCCAAACTAAAGCACAGGAGCCCTGGCGGTACGCGACGACTTCCCAGGAGGTCAGGATCAGTTACGGGCAATTAGTTTACAGGTCTTCAGCTTCCACTACACTGTCTCCTAACGGGGATCTGAGCAGTGAGCAGTGAGCTGCTAGTTCTCCCTCCCATCCCCACCTCTTACAACTTCACTTCTCCCATTCCTGAATCTCGTTTTAATCAAGACTATAAAATAACCTCTAAGACAGCAAACAAAGGAATAACAACTAACTTGGGTTGTACTTTATTTGATTCAGGTAACAAACTCCTGGCACAGCTCCAAGCCTCACCTCGCTATCCATCACATAATCTGAATTCAGAAGTGAACCACCTTTCCCACCTGGACCCAGCAGAATGTTTCCCACAAAGAAGATGGCAAGGGCCACTCTGCCAATAGTGCAGTAGCAACCAGATAATATATTGTCAACATTCACAGGCACACCTGGGGGACGGGCTTCCAGAAGCATGCCCCTCACGCACTCAGAGATCTGGACATTTGCCATGACGGAGATGGAAATGCCGGATGTGCCCACTGACACCAGGCAAGAAAACCACCTGGACCAAAGCAATAAGGAATGTCCCATACCGTGTCCATTTGCAACTGTCCAGAAAACGTAATACGGGTGAAGATTCACCAATTTCTTCATGTTGGTTACTATATCACCACTTTCAAAATTCTAGTCAGTCAATGTTGACGAGAACCACTAATTGTCAAATAAAGTTATAAAACCACACCATAAAAAGTAAGAAAGCGTGAAGGTACATTTACACAATTATTTGAACAGAAAAATGGCACTGAGCGTTTTCTAACAGAAATTAAGGCTAATTTTGCCTATCTGGCTTCACAATGAGGACTGGCTTTGCCAAGAGGTTATGTGATGAACATTTTCTATGAATTGTATAAGAAAAATTATACTTTTAAGGTTTTAACAAAATATACAATAAAAAATACACGTATGAATAGCAAGAAATTAAATCCTTTTGTAACTGTCTAAATTTAGGATAAACGATTTCAGATATCAACTAAATGAGGACGAGGACAGACAGGCTCTGCCTTTCGCGCTTTTAGGGGCTACACAAACAAAAAGCCTGAAGACCGCTGGGTCAGAGCTGGGTCAGAGGATTGGCAGCATCAACTTATCAGCTACAGAGACTCGTGCCTCTGCTTTTCCCACCGAGTCGTCCCGGGTAACAGGAAGCTCCATCCATCTCTAGGAAAGGCAGATCATCACAAGGAAATGGCACAAAATACAAAACAAATTCTGAAGATTGCTGGGAAGAAGCTCATTTTCTACACAAGTCTGAAGGTACTACGATATGTTTAGGTTGTTTCAAGGTTATTGGAAATCACATTTTGTTTGAAAGTACCTGCAGGAAATCTTTCTAAAAAGCATTATGCTTATTTACTAAGAATATTTTTCTAGAAGCACCCTTCTCTGATATTAACAATTTTGCCTAATCATCAAATCACATGTTGATTTTCACTGGAAATCTACTTAAAGTGTCAGATGATTCTATACGTACATTTTCTTCCAACAAATGAGCTAATTAAGAAAGTGAATTGGAGTTTTCATCATCATCGAACAGCTCACAGGAAGCTCTGCCAAAGACAGACAGTGATCTAAAGGTCCCCACGGGCCAAAACAGTCTTTTTCTTGGTCAATTTTGTTTTGTTTGTTGTGTTTTATTTACAAAATAAACCTTGTTATGACTATATAAAAAACAGGCAGAAGTCAGAGGTACTAAACCAACTGCAGGGAGCCACAGCAATTATTATTAGTACCTCCAAAAGAGGCATGGCAAAATCTATTCCCCAAACACTTCTCTACTGGCTTATAAAAACTCTGATTTCACCAAACCATGCAGTAGTAAACAACAGCTATTACAGGAACAAACCATAAACGTTTGTCTTTTTGAAAACTGTGATTGGTTAAACAAAACATTTACTTTGGATTACTTTAGGGTTTGTGCTTAGGGTAGACAATGTCAGACGTCTTCACATTCCAAATTTTTGCAATTCTCTATTATTAATTTATCTTTGTAGAATAACTATGTATTATTTCAGCACCTGCAAAATATGTCCATTTTACAAGTTTCAGAATATTTAATGGCATAGGTGTTCGCAATAGTAATATACAGACTAGTCTAATTTTTCTTTCATAAATATATACTTACACATAAAAATAATGTAAAATTCTTTAAACTACTAAGAGTGCTTCCCAGGGATTCACAGATTATCTCAGGAAAAGTGCAGAGGAAACTGCTGACACTAGTTGCCTCAGGGTGGCCAAGGTGGAAAGTATTTCGCCATCTACCTTTTTGGTGTACCTTTTGAGTTTTGAACCATCAGGATGTATAATAACCTGTTTTCCACTTAAAATTTATGCATTTGTATTTTCTAAATTCTCAAATACTTCAGTATATTGAAATGCAAAGAAAAATCCTTCTCAATTCTAACTGCAAGCATTTGAGGATACAGCAAGTATCTAATAAGATAAATTAACTGAGCTGCTACTGAAAATAACATAGAGCTTAAAATATTTACTGCTCTTTTCTTTCATTATCATTCAAAGCCGACCTCAATCCAAACATTTACCTTTGCTTCTACCCTTGCTTCCTCTCAGCACCCTTATTCTATTATTCTAAACCCAGCAACCAAAGTAAACCTTTTCAAACTTCAAAATCAGATTAATCACTCCTCTCAAAGCTTCCCAAGAGCACATTTTTCCACCAAGATTAAAAACCAAACTCCTTACAATGACCTCCAGGACCTTCGCTGACTCTGACCCCAGGCCTACTACTCTCCCCCATGCTCACCCGGCTCCGGGCCCACCTGCCTCGGTGATGGCCTTCACACATCCCAGGGAGGCTTCGGACACACAGCCGGTGCACTGGCTGTCCCTCCACCAGCTATGCTCTCCCTTCAGATTCTAACCTGCTAACTCCTTCACCTACTTTGTTTCACTCAAACATTCCACTTAATTAAGCCTCTCCTGCTATCTCTTTAAAAACAGCAACTCCATTCCATTCGAATATTTCCTATCCCCTGACATACTTTCCTGTTTGCCATAATGCTTAACCACCTAAGATGCTATATAATTCGCTTACTGTAAAAGTTCCACAAGCATAGAAATCTTAGTTTCATGTAGCTTATGAGCTCCTAGGCCAGCATCTGGCACTGAAGTATGCTGAATTAATAAATGGTTCCAACTTGCTTTTTCAATTTTATTTTCCACTTATCCTGCCTTAAAGAATCCTTCCTCCAGCCAGTCAGCCTGGCATACTAGTCATCCCAGCACACCTCTGCACCCCTGTCCACACCCTCTTCCAATCTGGGGAAAAAACACGCTCAAATACCTCCATGAAAAGCACACAGGGGATCTGAGCACTCCAGTCCACCTCTTTCTTCCTGCCCTGTGTCCCAGAGCACTTGCTGCCCAGCTCCCTGAGCTGAACTGGCATGGGGCATCCATCTGAGAACTTGTGTAAATTTGAATTTTTCCTAAAAGTTGGCTCTAATTTCCTTGAAGGACGAAATGAAGTCCATCCTCTTGGAAACCTAGTAAAGAACTCAGTACATAAAAATGAGGGAAAAAATGGTCCATAGGTTGTTTTTCCATTCAAAATGAAAAGAGCTTTGGGTCTCATATTCTTATCATTTATTTTCCTATTAAATATTAAAACATCAGTGAGAAAACTGTTACTGGGTTTGAGTGACTACTTAAAACATGTAAAGCACTTCCCTTGTCTCCTGAACTCAGTTCAGCGCCTAGGAGGCCTTACAGGAAGTGACCTCCTGTCCTGCTACTCACACCCCCTCCACTCCGATGCAGACACACCGGCCCCTCCTAAACACGCCCCGACATGCGGGTGCCTTGAGGCATTAGCACTTACCATTCCTTTGGCCTGCAATGCTCATTCCCCTGCAATTCGTGCCCTGCTTAAATCTAAATGTCGCCTTCCTGACCACTCCAGGTAAAGCAAAAGAACACTTCCTCTTCCTTACTCCCTAGCCTCTTCAGTTTCATTTTTCTCCATAACCGCTATAATAATCTAATCATCAGTATTCTTTAACCATTTATCTAGCGGAATTAGAATAAATATTTTTATTTGTTTTACTCACAGTTACAGTCCCACTATCTAGACTAGTATCTGGCAATTAGAAAGTACATAATACTTTTGGAACTCAGAATTCAGCAAATGTATACATAATAAAAGACAGTAGACAGAGCAATGCAAATTTAACATCTCCAAAACAAATCGAAGTTCTTTCAATTTATAGCATTTTCTATTTCTTTAAATTTGAATTCTCTCCAAGAACTGAATTCTGTTCATCAGAAACAGCCAAACCCCAAAGCTACTTTAAAAGTTTTAAATCAGGTCTATTTTGTCATTTGCAAATACTTATGCAATTGCTTTGAAATAACACATCAATATATAAACAAATGTTTCTCAAACAATATTTTTGTGCCTCGCACTGTTTAAAAAACTTCTTTCCTTGGAAGAAATAAGGATTTTCTTTCAGAGGGAATCTAATTCCTAACATAATCTCAAAACTGCCCACATTTTGTTTAAAATAAATATAAAATGCCATGAAAATGTAAGCCTTAGAGAGATGGCAAATATAACCCAGTAGTTAAAGAATAAAACTATTTTTTAAGTTGTTTTTTTTTTTAAAGGCTAAAATGACTTTTACTTATGCTTCAAATTATTTTAACAGGGTATTTTTAATTTTTCCACCTGCCCTCAACAGCATGGTTACAAGATTATTCAATGAGGCACTACAAGGAGTGTCTCACTGGTTACAAAACCTATCTTGGTTACAAAATCTGCTCTTTTCCTTTACCAGTGATGGCTGCCAATACGGAAAGGGGGCTTTTGAAACATGTTAAAAATTTCCCCTCCAAGATGGAGGTCAATAGTTCTGCGTCTGCACAGGTCTCCTATAGTATCCATTGTAATACAATCTAACACTTACATGATTCATGTTATTGTTACCACTGTCTTAATATGGGCATCACGTTCCATTTTTTTCTAAGACAGAATCCATGTCCACATGAAGAAGTTTAAATACTGGCTAACAAACCAAAAGCTAATTATCACTTCAAATGTAGTATAAGTAGACAAATAAGAGGAAATTTATGATGCAGATCCTAGCATGAAAGGATTTACAAAACAGATTTTGTAAATGTTATTGCTTCAAGAACTATTCACAATGTGTCTGACGTCACAGATGCATTTCCTTAAAAACATTTTAAATTATTTTTGTGAATCACAATTTCCTTACTTAAATTCAAAAACCCTCAATTGGGATTGACCTTTCAATTTACAACATCTATTAATTTACTTTTAGCTATCTGATTTGGGAAGACAGAGAGAAACAAATTCAGATGTTTAAGGATGCCCCTGGGAAGTGTACAGAAATAGTTATAGCTATAGTTTTGCCTAAAATAGGGACAACTTCAAATTATTAAAGGAGTTAGCACAGTGAAATGCAAATTAATGCATTTACCTTCTTCTACAGTCTTTCTCTGTACAAGACTTCCAACTCAGACAGAGACCACTTTTCGGACAGCCAGAAACATTTCTCTTACACTAAATTTTAGGTTTCTAGTAGTGATGATTATGCTCAATGTAATTTTTAAGAATATCTCTTTCTAAAACCATGTAACTGGCTGTAAAATAGTTCTGGGTGAAGCTTACTAGATTAATGAATCTATGAAATTCAAACTATTTCACAGTAATTAAACCTCCCCCTTAAGTAGAAAAAAAAAAAAATCAGCTTTCTCATTCAGTTCTTTCTGCCAAGTTGGAATGAGAATTCAATCTCAAATTAATATTCCAAACTACAGAATAATTAAATGTCTGACTTCAAAATAACTCTAGAAGTTGAGCTGAAATAATATAAATACAACAGCTGATAGTAATTTAAGATTAGCTTATGTCAAAAGATTGCATTTCTACCCTGGGTTAATTCAATGACGTAAAATTTGAAATATTTTTTTTTCATCTTCAGTTTAAATTCATAGGATTCTATAATACCCAATGGTAGTTGGTTGCAGTTCTAATTCTTTTTTTAAACTGAAATCTCTTGGTAACATAATCCAATGAGAAGTCAAAGCTTCAAAGGCAAAAATCTACAAAGGCACTATGTTTCATTTCATAATTTCTCTATCTTCCAAAAAGCCATCACCTAGGTATTTATGGGGCACTATTACTACTGCAACATGAAAAAGAAAAACGTTAACACCAGTGATACTGTACCATTTATCTATATGGCAACCAAAGCTTTTAAGTGTAAAATCTTAACAGTAGTCCCCCCTTATGCACAAGGGATATACCCCAAGACCCCCCAGTGGATGCCTGAAACCACAGATAGTACTAAACCCTATATATATACTATATATAGTGGCATGTACTATATACATTGCAGATACGCTGGACAAAGGGATGATTCACATTCCAAGTGGAAGAAAGTGAGATTTCATCGCAGTGTGCAATTTAAAACTTAAGAATTCTTTAATTCTGAAATTTTCCATTTAAATCTTTTTGAACCATGGCTGACCTTAGATAACTGAAACAGTTACCTTTGCAAAGCAAAACCACAGATAAAGAGGGGACTATTGTGGACTCTAATGGAGGGCTCTACCTTCGATTTCCAATTTAAAGAGTTTCAGTTTAGCACAACATTGTTTAAAGTTACTTTTTTTTACTCAGTTAAGAAGTATGTGCTTCTGTATATTAGTATACATTTCACAAGGATGACTTCATGAGCTCTAACCTATAGAACAGAGACTAAACTGCAGCCACAAATAACTAATGCAGGAAATCAGAATACTTTACATTGAGACTTTTAAATCCAAAATATGCATTCTGGTTCTTAAAATTCCAGATTTAGAAAGAAATGCCAACAGTAATAAAAATAAAATTCCTTATAAGTAGCAAAGATTCCTCAAAATTGTGAAACAAAGGCTCAGTTTTAAGTACAATCTTATGCTAGTTCAATACCAAAAAAAACACTTATTAAGGCTTGGAATGAAATTACCTCAGTCACTCCACCAGAATGCAACTATGCATTTGCAAAGTCGTTCTCAAGCTACTCCAAACTAAACCAAATTGAAAAGGAGAGACCCAGTATGTTGTTTGAAATAATAGTTTCATAATGGCCCCCAAGTTAAAAAAAAAAAAGAAAAAAAGTTACAGCTCATGATTAGTATTCATTTTGCAGGAAACATCAGGCATGTAAACAGAGAAATGGAGAGACAAATATCAGGCTTCAGGGAGCCTACCTACACAACCTTGAGTTATTACTTTGTTAATGAAAGTTAGATGAGTTATGACACAGGCAAAATTCTTAGCACGGTTGCTTGCTTCTCAGTAGACACTTATCATCAAGAAGTACTTATTAACTATCTACGAAAATAGTGTTAAACACCGAATGCAACTAACCACAAATTCCTCTTCAGGATCGACTTTACGGACTGTGCAAACAGCAAATGAATGAAAAACAATTTTTTTTTAAATTTTTAAACTACCCATCCTGAAGACAGACAAGATACAAACAACAAACGCCTTTCAAAAACTGAATTGGGCTGTCATGAACACATTCACAACCTGATTAAAAGGCTGGAAAACTGGTTAGCATTCTCAGTAGGACCAGAGCCAGCTAAATCAGGGACAGTTTAAGGTCAAAGGCTTCGGGGCCGGGAGCGATCTGCTCCACTTCCACGGTCCCTGCCTCAGTGAGAGGGGACAGAACCAAAGGCAGGCGCGGCCAAAGTACAGGCGAGGACGTGCCAAGTTAGCCATCACTCTAGGGGATTTCTTCCAGTGAACACCACGCTTCTTTCCTGGGTCAAGGGACTCACAGGCGACCTGGGATCCCAACGAGAGTTCGCTCCCACCGACCTCCGCCCCAAACAACCGCGGGAGCGCGCGCGCTCGGCCCCAAGACCTCCGCCCCGCGTGCCCGCCGCGAAAAGGCGAGTCCGCGCGCGCGCAGTGCCCGCCGTGCCGTCTCTGCGCGCCCGGTCCCCAGCCCCCGGGCCCTGGGTCCGGGAGGATGCCGCCCCAGTCCCCACCCACGCCACCCCCGCGCCCACGGCCGGGCAGGATACTGAACACAGTCCGCTCCCAGGGCTCCAGCATGTAGAGCGCCGTGACCAGCAGGTACTGGTAGTAGAGCCAGGACATTTGTTTCCAGGCCCGCGCCAGCGCCATCCCGCCGCGTGCCTCCTGCGCTGCGGTCGAACGTCGGTCTGTCCGGCAGGCCTCCCGTTGGTGTCCTAAAGCCCCCGGCTCGAGGCCCGCCCGCCACCCCGCGCCCATTGGCCCGCGCGGCCTGGCGCGTCACCAGTG
>PVJL010013198.1:0-33358 GCA_004026885.1 Lyroderma lyra
AGCTGAGTGGAAGTTTTAAGGAAGTGGGGATGGGAGGCAAACAGAAGAAGGGTAGCAAAATCTGATCTTTTAAAAAACCTCCTTCGGTAATATAGCACGTTGATGGAATCACTGGCAGGCAAACTCAGCGGCACTGCACTCTGATTCCTTCTAAACTTTAGAATCTAAAGGAAGGCCTTCTACTGTAATTGACATATAGCCAGGAAGGAAAATAGCATGCGATTTTAGGAAAATATAGGGACTCATTTTACCTCTAGACTTGTGTTCCCCAATAAATATAGAATGTGTGCCACATAAGTGATTATAAATTTTCTAGTAACCCCATTGTAAAGCAAACAAACAAACAAAAGATGGTGAAATTAATTTACCAACTTTAATAATTTATTTTCTTTAAAACTATATATCCAAATTATTTCAATGTGTAGCTAATGTAAATATATTGATATATTTTATTAATTTTGTATACTAAGTCTTCGAAATATAGAGCATATTTTATACTTACAGCACATCTCACTTTGAACTAGTCACTTTTCAAGTGCTCACATGTGACAAGTGGTTGCTATATTGGACAGTGCAGGTCTGGACTCTGTACTTTGTTATTAAAATCTAAAACATGTGGTTCACACTCAGGTGGCTGAAAACCTAATAGGTTTGGGCAATGCAAAAGGACTCTGTGGAAGACTACATTTTTGTGCTTCTTCATATGTACTGTTCACTGCATTTTGAAGTTCAAAAGCTTTTTATATACATGCTATCTCTTTTAATCAATACAACACTAATATGTCAGTTTTATAGTATTAATCATATAGAGGAGAAAGCTGAGGTGTATTAGTTTCCTGGGGCTGCTGTAACAAAGTAGCACAAACTGGATGTTTTAAACAACAGAAATTTATTGTCTTATAGCACTGGAAGCCAGAACTGATATCAAGATATTTGCAGGGCCATATTTCCTTTGTAGGTGTGAGGGAAGGGTCTATGCCAGGTCTTTCTCCAAGTTTCTAAAGTTTCTTGGCTTGCCGGGAGCTTTTGCAGTCTGTGTGCCTGTGTCCAAATTTCCCCCTTTTATGAGGATACCAGTCATATTGCATGAGAGGACCATTCTATTCCAGTATGACCTCATCTTAACAAATTAGATCTGCAATGACCCTATTTATAAATAAGGCCATATTTAGAGATGCTAGGGGTTAGAACTTCAACATATGAATTTTGGGGTGACACATTCAGCTGACACATAGGCTTGATGAAGTAATCACCAATTACACTGCTTCAGACTGAGTAGTTTTGCACCACTAACTGTATGCGGTATGTGTGGAGGCGGGTGGGTGGGTTCTGTGTGTGTGTGTATATCTGGGTTTCTATGTGTATGTACTTGTATGTTTCTCCTGAGCTTCATGGGGACCCACCCATCACCCCAGCCTCTAAGCATTCCTCAGTACGTAGTAGGCTTTCATTAATGCTCACTGAAAAATAAAAATTTCTGGCAAACTAGGTACAGTGTTTGTGGTGTTAGTATTGTCACATTAGGAAACTGTGTACCTTTTATAGCTTGTCCTTGCTTTGGCTAGAATCTCTGGTTTTCAGGGTTTTATAACACTTATTATAAATTCCATCCTGATGGAAACTTGGCAAAGCTTCTTGGCCTTGAGCTTTTAATTGATGCTATGTTTATTGGAATGTGAAAAATGTAAGATCTAGTCTTTATGATGCTCCTTTATGTCTATATAATTTATAAATAGGTTGTTGCCACAAAAAGCTCTTTCTCACTTCAGTTACCAGTTTTTACAGATATGAAATATAGATGCCTTAAGGATAAACCTCCAAAGTAAGCACCAGGGGCTGTGCAGTGGCAGCATCTGGAGCAGCCAATTTCTTTTTATATATTGGAATGTGTTTTTGGGGTGCTCTTAATAAGAGCCCTCCTTCTGCCACTGGTTGAGTTAAAGATAATCCATCTGTATGTAGATACACAGTGTTGCTTCCTCGTAAAGGGGCTGCAGGCCACCCTCAGCATGGCACCACCTGTCCACAAACACACTTTCAAATCTCAATCCAGCTGGCTGGATTTTATTTCAGACTCTATGGTGTGGAACACTGATTATTGGCCTTAGAGATACTAATGTATGTTGGTGAGTTAGAGACAAAATATAACTGAATTCATCCATTTATTGAAGAAGTATTTCTTTAGTGCCTATTGTATGATCAGTGCTGGGAAGCACCCCTAAATGAGGCTGAGTGTACCCTGGAAGATTTTGAAATCTATAGACATGAGCAATCTGTACTATCATCAGGAAAGGTCAGCAGAGTTAAGACAGGGCATTACGAGGGCAGAGAGAAGCAAGTTTTTACAATATATATTGAAATGGCGTGGATGGGGGATTCAATCTAGTCCTATAGGAATGTCTTTCAGAGTGACCTGACTTCGGAAAATATTGACAAATTAGGAAAGATTAGCATGATCGAGAGTACAACAGAAAAATAATAAACTTTTTTGATCTACTGGTGTATACCAAGAAGGGCTCTTTAAACCACATCTGACGGCTCCACAGTTACTGAGCCAGATTTTTCCTGGGCCAAAGGGCTCCCACGTGGACAGCACTTGAAGTCCCTCCTCCTCTCCAGTACCTGCACAATGACAATGATAACACGTGCACGTTTTACACTGAACTTGGAAGCACTTTTATATAATTTTCTCATGTAATTATTATTCCCGACACCTAGAGGCCATTCTACCATATCTATTCAATAGACTAGAAAACTGAGGCTTGGGAAGATTATATGACTTGCCCAAGACCATATGGGTATTATGCAGTTGTATTCGCCAGCACTTTAACTTTTGAAAACGATAGACCTCAAAGCTGGAATTAACCTAAATAAAGTGATAATTTATTGGTCAAACCTGGAAAGTGCAGGGATAGATATGGTGACAGGGAGGATCAGAAATAGGGGTGTTAAAGACATTTGGGCTTTCTCTGCACTGAATCTGTCCCTTTCTTTTCTCAGGCAGGTTTTCCCATGTGGTAGTTTACTCTCACGCTGGCACTTGTGAGGGCACATTCCAGTGGCTTTGGAGGGCACAGGGATCTTCCCAACTGCCTGCAGATACTGCGCCCTACAGGTAAGCCCTGACTGGTTCCTTCGGAGTCAAATAACCCCTCAATACAGCTGAAGGAAGGGTCACCCCCCCCAACGCAAATACATGCTTTGAAGCATTTGTTAGGAGAAAAATGGTGTTAATTTAGGCAGTCAGAATAATAGAAGTCCACGATAGTAGTGGAGCTGGAGCTGAAGTCCATACTTTATGACTCCAAATCCAACAACCTTGCTTCATTCTTTTTGGATATTGAGAACAACATATAGTAATTTTTCAGTTGTATGAGGGCTGTCCAGAAAAAAATTCAGCCATAAATGCCTCTGTTTTTCCTCTTACATGCTGGATACTTTCTGGACAGCCCTTGTGTAGCTCAAGGATTCTGTTATTTGCACTTGAATCTTCCACAGGTACCTCAAAAACTCAAACCGTTTTTCTAACAGACTTATACTGTGTTGCCACAGCCCTCTGGCCCCATGCACCTGGTCTTCCTCCAGTTTTCTGTCTCAGTGACAACTGGCCCAGGGCCACATTATAACTTTCATAAGCCCTAGGCACTTCTGCTTCCTCCATATAAATATAAAATATTACATTTTATTGCACTAGTATAAAGATGGATTTATCAATATTAAATATTTAAGCATTTTCTTTGAACCAACAGTTTATTTTGCTTGTATGATTTAAAAAGAATTAAAACCCTATAGTGGACGATGCAAGCAAATATAGCGTGGGCCCTAGACACTACTCACTGAACCTAGGGTAAGGTGAGACCAGATTGGCTTGAATCTGTCTGAATGGTGCAAGTCAGATGTTCAGGATTCATCCCTAACTTTTTCTCTCTCCATCAGCACATCTCAATGACCTTATTCCATTATATTTAGCATTAATTTTCTCCTCAAATCACAAATCACTTTAATTTTTTTTCTAGGTCCATTTTCACCTCCAGGTTTCTTTATTATTATTATTATTGTTTTAATGATGGATTTTAAACACAGGTATTTATCTCTTCTCCTTCCTAAATCACTTAAAAATGACATTAAACAGATAGGCTAGTGAACTATTGGAGGTTTGACATGCTCTTTGAGTTCATGTTTTTAAATACATTTCATTACATTTCACCTCCAGATTTTAAATAGTTATACCATCTTGGTTGATCTCCTTGAATGCATTGTTAGATTTCTACAATCTGATAATTAGTGCAAACAGAATGATCTTTCTAAAAAATTTCCTCTTCTTCCTGGGATAATGAGAAAAAATAATCTTAACATTACCTGTAAATTCCTGGAAGGGCTATCTCTGTCCTGCCTCATGAAATGTATCATGTAGGACTCTGGCTCTCTCTTTCTACCATGGCCACATGGGGCTTCTCTCAGTTCTTGAATGAAGCTTTATCCTTTGCATCTCAGGGTCTTAAAACATATTCTTTCTTCTGAAATTCTCTGTCTCCCTGATCAGTCGTATTAATTACTCACCATTTTTTATATTTTGCCTTAAGTGTCATGTTGTCAGGAAACCTTTCTTTGGATCCTACTCACACAGCTTGGATCAAGTAATATGTTTTCCTAGTAAACTGTATTTCCTCTTTGTAGTGAAATATCCATAATCGTAATTAAGTATCTACTTGTGTAAATGATAATTTAGTGTCTTTTTTACCCATCAGAAGGAATGCTCCATGTCTAAATTGTTTACCCTTGTGTCCTCACTGTTGCTGCTATCCAATAAATACTCAGCATCTGCAATTGAATGAATGAAAAAATGTATGTTGACATGTCCTCAAATATTTCTCATTTTTAAAATTTAACACAATGTGTTTGAGGGTCAATACCAGGCACAATAGTAGGGTCTGAAGACATAAAATTTTCCTCATTACGACTCTCATAGGTTTTTTTTCTTAACTGGTGAGACACATAGAAGTTAGGTCAAGAACAAACGTATTAAGATCTCCCAGTTGTGTTTAGTGTTCTGAAGGAGTGAGAAAGATGCTGAGTCAGCCTTTAAAAACTTCCTCATCCACAAGAGAGGAGGAGTTTAGATGCTGGAGCAACATGGTTTCTCCCTAGCATTTGTGACAATTTTTTTCCTTTGTTTTGAATGTACTGTGAAATCTATAGAGTGTAGAAGAGTCGAGGAGCCTAATGGCTTGTTCCATTGCCCCCATCAGAATCGCTATTTTCATGACTGCTGACTTGGACATTTAGTTGCACTGAGCAAAAATCCCGCAAGGAGCTTGAAGGTTTTGAACATTTGTACTAGATTTCTTCTATTCAGTAAATTTTGACATTACTCTGATCCTGATTCAGAACTGATCAGACTGGGTGGTTATTTAAGTAGAAATCGGGCTCTGGAAAATATAAATTGAATCCCCAAAAATAAACACATTGATGGGTATATTGTATGGCCAAACTAGTATGGAAAGCCTACAACTGCCATCCTCTTAGTTAGTCATTGACCTTACAGATCAGAAAGTGTCTACGTATCTTTTGAAATGTCAGTGCAGTTTCAGGAGCATGGTCCAGTCCAAAAACTGTGAATGGTAAATAAATTACTGCATAGGGAGTTGTAAAATACTGGCTTCTTGTGTAACAGTGACCCCACTGTCCATGTCATATACCAGTTTCTGGCATAAAAAGTTGAAATAATAGTTTTATTTCATAGTCGATGCAATGGATACTCAGTGAAATGATGTAATTTGCCTAAAGTTGTAAGATTTCTTAATGACACCCATTAAGTCTAGAGACTGACTAGAGATTTGATGATCTGGTTTTATTATGCTACTTTACTCTTCCATTCTCAATTGATTCACAATCGATTCCTCATTTAGACATGCACAAAGCACATTGTGGTTTGCATAGAGCAAATCATTTGTCACAGATTATGTGATACTCATATATTAGCATTATACTGCCTCCTCCTTACTGCCCATTCTTCTGTGCCCAGAAATCTAAGTAATAATAACAACCTGAGGAAAATGTAAGTAGGGAAATCGATAGATGAAAACTAGCCCCACCGGAATATGGGGGACAAGAAAGGTTATTCACGTTAAGATGAACAGCTAAAAGTAATCAGTGAGCTTCCTTAAGACTACCACAGCAATGTAAGATACTACAAAAAAAGGAGTTCTTTGGAGTTAGGACAAAATTAGACATTAACTGCTACTTATTTTGTCAATGAGCTTGGGTAAATTAATTTACCACTTTAGAGTCTTGGGTATCTCCCCTATTAATTTGTGGTAATAAAATCAACAAGCAGAGTGGTTTTGTGAGAGCCCCTGTGTCTCTATCTAAATGCCAATTGGAAGGGAGACGGGAACTTCAACATTGCCTCTTCACTCATCGCCTTACTCCTCTTGCAAGAGGATGGCCATTTCTAAAATGATTGTTTAGCTTCTGAGATAATTACTGGGGCAGGGAGGAATCAATGTGCATCTAACTGTCCCAGTGCATGCTCTAGCATATTTTTCATTGCATACAGTATCAGAATTGTGCAGCCTCCTGGAGGGTGGTACCATTTCAAGATGTAGAAGCAGAATTCAGAGAGAGAGGAGGTCTGCTTATATTCAGAACCTAAGCCCCGAGCTCCAACCCAGATTCACTGAAACATCCTGCATTGCACCATTGGTCACTAGCCCAGCTTATAGTAACATGTTTTTTTTCTACTATTTACCCATCTGCAACATAAGGGTCACAATAGCATCTATCTTGAAGGTTGATATGAGATAAATTGAGTTAAACCAAGTAAGAGGCTTAGAAGAAAGCTTGACATAGGGTTAGTGTAATAAATATATAGAGACTGAATGAATTACCTTATGAAATAAGATTATTATTTGCACTTTGAGGATGAGAACACTGGAGATTGGAGAGGTTATGCCAGGTAGAAGATACTACAGCCAGCAATTGAACCAAGTCCAACTGACTATAAAGTTGCATTAGCAAATATTATACATTTCTTAATGCAGAGGATATAGAAAAAGAAAACTTTTTAAACATTTCCCCAATTCTCTCTCGTACAAAGGAAAGAAAGGGGCAGCTTAACCTTGAGTAACCCAATACAGCATCTGTGGGTTCATTCCTATATTTGGTTTAAATCAGTTGTCAAATGATACAAAGAATTGAGTGGGGCTCAGGGTAAAAACTGAGTCTGAAAGACTGGTAATGGTGATCTCTGATTTTTGTAATCACTGGCTATTTTCCCCAAACCCCAGTTATATCCATAAAACAAGAGGTATTATATGTGCTCTTATCTGAAAGTGAGGAGGAGAAGGTGAGTTTGGGAGCTTAAGAATTATGAAAGAAGCCACTAAATCACTCTAAAGAGAAATCAAATATTGCTTGGAGCCCTGCAGAACAGTCATGCCATGATTCATCATGAGGCTACGAGTCAAAGGTAAGGGATATAATGAGGACAAGGGAAGGACAGAGAGACAGAGAGAGATATTGTGCAAAATAAGTAGTAAAATTTTCATGTGAAAATATTTCACCAAAATACATTAGAAAAAAGGCATTTGCCAAAGAGAACTTAAACCCCATGCTTTGGTTTTTGTGTTCCGGGATATAGCTTAACTATTAACAATTTGCTATGAGCTCAGAAATTCACAAGATAGACTGCAGCCTTCAAATCCACATTTTCTCCTTATTTTTCTCCCTCACCTGAGAGATGTGACCACTGTCTCTCTCTCTTGGCTGATACTGTGATTATTTAGCCCAACGAGAGCAGAAGTGTACTCAGCATTTTCTAAGAGCCAATTCCCGCACAATTTGGCTAATCTTGCTCTGCAATTTAAAAGTATAATGTCAGCCAAAGCAGGGGAGAATTTTTAATTTCAGCAGCCTTACTCGAGTCACATAGATCATGTGCTACTTTGCGTCCATGAGCCAGGACTTTGAACTTATTAGATGAACCCATATTCTTCCTGTTGAAGTATAGCGATCATGAAAAAAGCAAATGTGGCCTGCACCATGGCACTAACTTCAGGACTTAGAGGAGCCATGCTCATATAAGCGTTCCTTTAGAGGCACTATGAGGAAAATGACATACATTATGTTAAACAGGCTTTCCTCATCCTGCCAGATGAAAAGGTAATTCAAAATGAATTCTGAGTTCCACTCTGTAGATTTTATAGCAGTCTTCTGGTGTAGGTCACTCCCATTTTCCTGTCCTTGTTCTTGCATGGTATATGATGCAGCAGCCTGTAGCACCTGACAAATGCACAATAACGCTGCTGAGATAAATAGTTAAACACATTAATTTTTTTTTTTGCAGGGATTGAGGGTGTTCCTATGCATGCTGTGAGAGGATATGAAGAATGAAGACTGAATCTGAGAGACTGGTAATGGTGATCTTTGATCTAAGCCACTTAAAACAAACCTGTAATAGTGGATTTAGCAAGATTCAAAGCAGCAGTGGTGAAAAGACCCTAGCTGAGGGTACCTATAAGAGAGATTCAGGAGAAGAATAGGCAAGATGATTAGATTGTTCTGAGTAAATTTGATGAAGTAAGGGTCAGGGTAGTGTAATGAAACCTTAAAATTGCAAGAAAGTATATCCGTTTTTAAGATCCCCTAAAATTATGAGCAATGCTACGTGTCCATCTCACCCTTGATTTCCATAAAAGCTTTGAAAATTCTATCCATGAAACATTATGTTTATTATGACATAAGTTTAAAAGAACCATTTTTATTACATTAGAGAAATAATACTCTCATCCCTCATTTCCTTTTACTTTTGTTGTAGGTAAACAAATCACTCAGGACTTTAGGATGTCTTGACTTGTTGATAATCCTACCTGTGTAATGACATTGGTCAATCCATCTGTCACTGCTACTCACCTCTCCTACAGTTGAATAATGGATGACTTAAGAATTAATCTTAGAGAGTCTATAAAATTGACAGTTCTCTGATGAATATATCTTCAAACTGTGACAAAGGATGTAGAAAAAACTCACATCCTCTGTAGTTATATGCTGTCTCTCTATTTCTATAATATTACTAGACATGGGTAGGTTTTGTGAATCAGGGTAAGATTTCAATCAACTAGAAAGTTTAGGAAGTGGTAGAATTTGATTAACGACAATTTTCAGATAAATTAAAGTTAACAAGAAAAGCATTTTTTCTTGTTAAAAACATAGAGGGAATAAATACCTTTTGTGAGGTATTTGGCTACCCAGGCTAAGAACTCTAACCTCCTTCCATAAAATATACCCTTTGCATTGCCAAGGATTGATATTTTTCAAGTCTCTCAGTGACTTGCAACAGGTAATTTTCTTATTGTCATTTGTTTATTCTTATCTTTTTAAATTTCCCCATAACTAGAAGGACTGAGGGAGAGAAGCCTCTTCTTATCTGGGGACCAGGAGTCCAAAGTCCATGATGGAAAAAAAATAACAGGGAATTTCCCAACTGGGAATATGGTTATGATGGGACTTCCAGAAGGCTGAAGACAGAAGCATGGAGGCAGAAGAGTCTTGTTAAGCCTATGGCAACTTGAGCTTGTTTATACACTGAAGGTGAAATGAGCAGAGAGGATATTGGAATATAGTGAGGTTCCCAGGAGGATGTGAAGCCAGGGAAGGTGAACCATTCACCTTGAACAAAAGGAGAGACAGCTTATTTGGGGGGTTTCTGTATGAAAGGATGGTTGTCAGTACAAATGAGCACATAAGTAGAGGTGCAGGAAACTGAGGATATTCAGCCTAATGGACCTACTCAAAACTGGAAGGGAATTGAAACAGAATAAGTCTTAAGAGATGAAATGCTTTTGTGTCTATATTGCTGAAAGTTGCTCATTTTCCCAGGTGAGGAAAAAAGAACCAGAAGACTATTGTATTAAAAACATCTGTTATGTAATACATTCTTTATTAATAGAATTTAACGATGTTCCAGATACTGTTTGAAACAATTTACAAAACCACATGTGATTAGATCTTTACAATAACCCTAGGAAGTAGGGCCTGTGATTAACCCCACTTCACAGATAAAGAAGCTGAGACACAAAGAAGTCAAGTAACTGGCTCCATGTCACACGGTGGGTATCTAAGGAGCCAGGATTCTAACCGAAGCAGACACGGGTTCTGCAGTAGACCTTCTTACCTATTATGCTGTGTTCCAGTGAAGTAAAAATGGTGCTCTGATATATTATCTGGTTCCAGGTCTAGGCCTTTACGTGACTTGCTTTCTGAAACTCCTTCCTCCTAGACTATAAGCAAATCAGCTCTTTTTTGTTTGAGCCATTTGGAACCAAAAAGACATACAGTAGCTGCCAGGAACTCCCAGAGTTGTCATTCAAAACACTTAATATTATCTGTGCTTTCTGGATGATGTCTTAATTTGCTACTGTATTTTATGAATTCATCTGTATTTCTCTACAGCTGTAAATCAACTTAATTAGTGTGGTTTACATCCCTACCCTCCTCCATTTATCCCGCACACATCATCGTAAATGGCCCTTCATTGGAGGAATGTATTGATGGGCTCCTGAAGATGGAAACCTGCAAAGATCAATTTTCCTTTGTCAAAAGAAGCAGAATAACTTGCCAGCTCTTCTCCTTCCTGACATGAGATCCCCCAAATTGGAGAAACCTGTGGTTGTGATGGTTTCTTAGACAGGTTTTAGAGGGCTATTTCACCTTTTGTCCAAGTGCAATTCCCGATCCCATCTGGTTGATGGCCAGCCTGAGTCTCAAGTCCTGGCACTAGCTGGCCTGATGACTGTGCACCACACCGCCAGCGGCACTGTCAGCTGCAATCTTTGTTTGGGAATCCATGAAAGGAAGAACAGGACTGATTGGCATTTAGGGAAATAATTTCCTCCAGTCTAATCATACTTGTTAATGAAAACTGCTCAAATTGTCACTCTGGGCAGTTGCAGAAAGGTCCTGGTTGCCAAAGAGAGTGAAATGCCATGGTGGGATTGACCGACGTCTTCAGGCACATTTAATAGGAACAACCTTCTGAAAGGGTCACAGTTAAAAAGAAAAAAAATTTTTGGTTGTATGTTTGCAACTAGCAAGAGTCAAATTACTTCTAATCCTTTACCTCTCTTCTGCCAAAGCAGCTCAAATGAATATTTTGAGACTTGAACACGTTAAAAGAAATGACATGCATATTTGGAATTGCATTATACTTCTGTTGAAATCAGTTGTTGTCACTGACTAATGTAAAGTATGGACTGGGAATAAGATAAAATTGGGTTCTAATTCTGATTCAAATGCTTTCTGAACATATGACTTAGAACAACTTAAAATTGTTGAAATTTTGTACCTAAACTGCTAAACATTTGGGGCATAATATTGCATATCTCAGGACTTCTAGAACAAATGAGATATGTTTACTAAGATTGTTAAATAGTAGATATTTCATAATTTTTACTCCGTTCATTTCCTATCTTTTAGGGTAGGTCATCTTTGGGAGAAAGAAAAAAGCACTCAAAGTCATGACTTATAAATTAGAAAATATTTTTTTATTTTAAAAATAAATAATAGCCACATCAGAGTAGTTCATATAATTTGATTCATCCATATGATGGAATATTTTGCAACCATTTTAAAATACCATTTTAATGAATAATGACATAAATATGCTTATGCAAGAATGTTGTGAAAAATTTAGGATACCAGATTGTATATAAAAAATTATGATTTTTTTATGTTTAAAGGCATATCAAAAAAGCCTATAATGATTTTTATAAACATGTCAACACTTCGCAATACCTGCTCTTAGGTTAGTGGAAATTTTTTAGTTTCTAATATCTTCTATATTGCACAATGTACAGTTTAAGAAAGAAAGGAAGAAAATATAAAAATGACTCAAAAATTAGAAATGCAACAAAACACCAATAGCATGGTTTTTCCAGATGGCTTGGAAAATGACTCTGGGAACAATTTTGAGAAAGAATTAGCCTAAAGTTACTTAAGGAATGACAGTGTTCTTTAAACATGGTAATTACTTTGAAAGAGTCAAAGTCAATTACACACAGGAGTTCTTATAGTTTTAATATAAAAATCTATCTTGATATTTTATAATACCCTTTTCCAAAACTCCCAGCAATATATAAGATGGGCAGTATTGAGTCTGGGGGAAAGAATCACAGCTGGAAGAGATGACTGATGGCTGATCAGAGTGGTCACAGAAAGCTCCATGGTGGAGGAACTATCAGCTATGGTCAAGAGGAGTAAACTTTGTATTTAGTATCATTGCCTCTCAGATTCCTTCTCTAATCCTCATTGTTTCCTGAGTGCACCAAGTTTTGATATCTGCTCCCTGCTTTCTGTGATCCCGGTCCTGAGTCCTGCATTAAGGGCCCACACTCTGGTCTATGGACATTAGTTTCCCTTCCCAAGGAACACAGGTTATTACTCAACTCTTCTCATAGAGTTCCACTGATGAAATGCGGTGAAGATCATCTTCTGATTTAATGAAAACAAAGTAATTGATAGAATTGCCTCAATGAAACATTTTTTATCCATTATTGTTCTTAAACATTGATTCTTGACCCTGAATTTCCCTTAGGAGTAGTTACAGTGTGCAAAAGGAATGACACTCTTCTTTTCACAAATGTAATGGCTAAATCCTCCCTGTCTGTTATCAGATCACTGCTCTTCCCAGCTCTTCTTTTCTATTGCAAGAGACCGCATCTCCCAGGCTCTGTCACCATGGGGCTCCCAGCTAGGGTTAACCAATGAGAAATACTGTTAAGACTGAAGAGTGAAAGAAGGGGAGAAACCAGGATATTTCTCTTCCTCTCTACCAGCTTCCTGAGGCATTTCTGGTAGCAGCTATATGGTTCTAGCTCTTGCTAGAAAGTTCCTCCTGTGGTTCCTGGTTATACCAGCTGGTCCCAGTCTCCAAGTCCTGCATTGACTCCTTCACCCCAGAGAGCACAGAGGCTTCCTGCTGTTCTAAGCTCTAGTTTCCTTCTCTGCCCTCTGTTTGGTTCCCAGTTGTTCATCCCTGTGGGGAAAATGGAGTAACTCAGGCTCTCTAGCCAAGCTTCCACCAGAATGACACACACCTGTTGTGGAACCATGACTTGCACTTTCCCAGCTGGCAGCCATGTTGTTGTTTATGTGCCTTACCAGCTCACTTCTTGGCTGCCTGCCATTTTGTTCTTCTGCCTATGTAAGGGGGTGGCACTCTCCAGAAGTCAGCTATGAGCTATTGAGGGTGGACTTCCGGACGCCATTTTTGTTGCTGCTTTGCTTCTGGAAGAAAGGCTATGTTTAAGTTTCCTGCGGCTCCGCCATTTTCCTTCAGTTGGCCAGGATCCAGTGCGAACCTCCCTGGCCTCGGTCATTTGCAATTCAGCACATATACCATCTTTTCCCCATCAATTTCTGAGTTTGTCATATTCTCCCTGAATGTGCCCCAATTTCCCTGATTTGCATAATTTCTATTTCTTCTTAAGAGCTTAAATTTCCCTCCAAACAACCATCCTGACTCTCCTAGACTACCCCAAGTACCCTGTTATTTTTCCTATAGAGGGAGTAATTACACTCAGGATAACACTTCTTAAGTACCAAAGCCTGCACTAAATATTTTATATGTATTTTCTCAATGAAATCTTACTATTGTTATAAGTCTCATAATATAAGGTATAGCTCTGGTTCATGGTTAAAAGTAACATTTCAGAGGGTAACTGAAAATTTGCAAGTATAAAACCAATTTCATGTCACGTGGATACTGCCCCTTTTTGTTTAGCAGTGATATGAAGTTGGAACTAAAAAACATGCCTGTATGAGAAGACATTTTGCCCTTTTTCTCAGCTATGATAATATTCCTCAGTTTTATGTCTGATTTGCTTCCTAAGATTTACTGCCCTGAGTCTCTTTAGGTTTTGAATGTGCAGTCTTAATACTCCTTCCCAAATCAGTTTCTTTTTCTCTAAAGATTAATTCTTCTGAGGCAAAACTTTTTTGCTTATAAAATGTCCCATAGAAAAAAATGTCCATCCCTTATAGAAATGGAGCTTGAGAAAGATGACAGAGCAGAGGGGTCACGCACATACCCGCTCTTCCCAATCATGTGTCAGCAAAGCTTGAAATCTCCATCTATCTGATTTACAGGGCACGACAGTTAAATAAGATCAAATGAGGAGCTCCCTCAAAACTGTTTTTAAGAATGGTCATTCTAGTGCCAGATGGCTTTTGTACCTCACAGTCTAGGCCTGTCATTCAGGGCTGGAAGACAGTCTCAGCCTTCCAAAGGAAACTTGTCTGTTACAATTGGCCACATAGGTAGATGGAAACAGAAATGGCCTTAATGGTACATTAAGTCTCAAATTACTTGAGGTTATTTATCAGAAGTCAGTTGTACAACTTTAACAGTGCAGATTTCATATTTCACGCTTTCTGGATTAAAGTGTCATTTAGAATTCAAATTATCTTAAAGCAAATGCAAAAATCAGAGGAGATTCACATATGGTAATTTACCAGCTAAACCTTTCATTGCAGATTTCTGATTTGATTTTCTCTCCCCTCAACTCACTTTTTCTGAGGAACAAGACTCCTTGAAATGAAAACTGTAGTGAAAGCACCATCCTCAACATCATCATCATCAGTCATGTTTATTACTGCAATCATTATTATTGTTATTTAACCTTGAAATTAGCACTGCAAGAGGTCGTCGTAAGTGATAACCAGTCCAAGAGGCATGTGGGAATGCCAGAAATCTGAAATGAGCAAATCTGAACCATTTCTTTAATAAGCTGGGTCATAGCAGTTTAGTAGTTTAACCATAACGATATACCTAGGAACTTAGGATATCTGAAGGCAGAGCCAGAACCCTTGTCTCTCTACAACCTTCCCACATTCTGATTCCAAGGAATTACCCAAAGTAATATCAGAGCCAAAGGAGTCTCAAATTTGCTTGTTTATAAATTTAAAAGGCCAGAGGAATGAAGGGAAAAAAAAACAACCCCTAATAACCTCCTGTTATAGTCTGTCTGGGCAGTGGGCATATAGAGAGGCCTGCATTCTTATCCCAGATCCGTAGTATAATGTGTGCATATTCTACAAATCCTGATTTCCTCCCTTTGCAAGCACATGGAGGTTATATGAAGGCCTTACAGTCAGATTGAAGTTAGTTTGTATCTTGCTTTACTCTTGACTTAAACTTTCTAATACTTAACTTTTCTCATCTGTCAAATGTAGTCATTTATAGCATTGTGTGAAGACTTGAATCAGGCAAAGCATGCAGAAGTATTTATCACTGATGACATGTTTCATAGAAAATGCTTTATGAATGTTAGATCTTGGTTTTATTTAACTGATCAACTATAGATAAGTGGTCTTGAATATTCTGTGATGATCTGATTTATAATCTCATTGAAAACACTTTGTATATATCTCATAGGTAAAAATGAAATCAGATAAATTAATACATAATATTCTCTTGATATTTAGAAATGAGGTTTCTTAAAATATTTCTTCAGTAAATATGATGAGGGCAAACAGGCAGCATAACTGATTTTTGCCCATTAATTTTCTTAAGTTTTCTGGTGTGAGAAAGCTGGAGGGGTGGTTTGTGACAACTGTGGTAGCCTGATGTATTGCAAAGGCACTCTGGTTCAGTGCTTTTGAGCTGGGTTGTAGTTTACATCTATTGTGTTGTGCACTATTTCCATAACCCTAGGGCAAGTAATTTGGCTCTGAGCCCCTACTTTCTCACTGGAAATAATGCTTGTTTCATAGGAATTATGGTGACAAATAAATTAGGTAACTGAATGCTGAGCCCCTGATGCAATGCAATCTTGTAAATATATAAAAATGTTCGTGGACTAAGTCAAAATTATTAGGGAGTGGGAGATAAGAAATAACATATACGAAGCATCCTTATACCAAACAGATTGAAAAATCAGTGTGGGAAGGTGACAAGACAAACTTCAGAAAATGATGCCATATTGTCATGCCATGATTTTCTAGTTAGTTCTTAATCTCACTAAATTGCTTTTCCCAACAACAAAACAATTTCATCTTTAGTTTGTATAATAGATTTTGTGTTAAATTTTGTCTTTGTTTTTTTCAAATAAGGCAGGTGTTATGGACTGAATGGTTGTATCCCCCAAATTCATCTGTTGAAAACTTATCTCTGATAAGATGGTATTAGGAGGTGGGACCTTTGGGAGGTGATGGTATCATAATAATGGAATACTCATGAAGGAATTAGGGCCCTTCCAAAAAAGACCCCAAAGAACCCCCTTGTTCTTTCCACCAGGTGAGGACACAGATGGATATCTATGAAGCAGAAAGTGGGTTTTCACCAGACACCAAATCTGCTTGTACCTTGATCTTGGACTTCCCAGTTTCTAGAACTGTAGGAAATATATTGCTGTTGTTCATAAACCAAGTCTATGGCATTCTGTTAGAGCAACCTGAACAGAATAAAACAGGAGGTCATTAGTGGTTTCTTTTTCTTTATTACTCTGGACTCTTTAAAAAAATTATAAACAAGAAAATTTGAGAATCCTTTTGTTTCAATATTACTTTGGGTAATTTCTTGGAATCAGCACATAGGAAGATTGTGGAAAGATAAGAGTCTGGCTGTGTCTAAATTGAATCCTGAGCAAAAATACCTGGTGCCCAGTAGACACTCAAACTCTCATCTGGAAGTCCTGGAGAGCAGAAACAAGAATTTTCTATTTCAAACATCATTTACAATATATCTTATGAGGCACCAACTCATCTGAAACCACGACCCAGCACGGACAGAATCCCATGCATTTCTGTTTCCCACAGAACCCTGCAGGTTATCACAGACTTGGTGCTAGGGCTGCCTAGCGGGGGAAATGTGGGGAACCTGACCATCCTTTCCCTGAGCATGACCCTGCAAGATGCCCAATGTTCTAAGGATTGATGCCATGTGTTGATCATAGAAGCTCAGAGATACCAAACCTCACTCAGCCATTAAATAGTTGTGTAACCTTGGAAAACCCCTATCTTTTCTGAACCCTATTTTTGACATTAGAAAATGGAGATATATATTATTTACACTCAGCTTATAACGTAAACTTAAGTGAATTATAAGCTATAACAGGGTTTATAGATGCTAGTTATTATTAACTAGTAGAGTGGGTTATGTAAAAGAGGGAGTCATGGTGGACAGGTGTTGGTGTTGTGCTGTTTTATTCGTTGCTGTGGATGGTGTGTGAGTGTGGGTATAGGGAACTAGATGACAGGTCAGAGCTCTGGCAGTGCGGGGCTATATAGGACCAAAAACCAAGATCATGTCTGGCTTCCCATGGAATACTAGAGTACGGGGTATGGAGTTGAGGGAGTGTTCAAGGGAACAAGCACATGACAGAAGCTGATTTGACACACACTCCTGGTGGGCCGGCTGAGTGCTGAAATTTTCATAGGTGCCATGGAGAGTGAATAGCATAAAACTGACATGGTTGCTGCTTTTAAGTTGCAGGCGTCTATAAGGGTCCTAGGAACGAGACTGAAAGAGACTAAATCCAGCTGGAACTAAAGCAATATACATAGACAGGGAAAAGGAAATGACGTGGTGATAAGGTGTGAAGTTAGAATAAATTTTTGAGATTATTGGTCCTAAACTTTTCATGATGCAGAGAAGATGGGAACCTAGATAGACAAAGGAATGTTTTCACTAGGAATTCTCAATCTGTACAAAATAATTCTGTAAAGTAGCAGCATGTTGCTTACCGTAGGGGTGTATTAAATTGTGTGTGTGTGTGTGTGTGTGTGTGTGTGTGTGTGTGTGTTGGGGGGGCATCTGGAAAGTATCCAGCCATGTAATATGAAAAATAAAGGCATTTATGGCTGGATTTTTTCCCGACAGCCCTTGTATATTCGTATTTTACACTATTAAGCCTTCAAAATGCTGCATTACATATTTTTGATTTTTAAAAGCAGGGTCAGAGGTACTAGTATCGCTGAGAGCAGGGTTCCCCAACTGAACTATACCATGAGCTGACACATCACCCAAACTCTTCAGAGACTCTCAGGACCTCAGGCTGAGATAAAAAGGAGGAAAAAGCTGAGCTATAGATGTGGTTCCTGAAGGTGAGGCATGGGTAAAAAAAAAAAAAAGAAAAGAAAAAGAAAAGTTTAAAACAGACTTAGTAGTTAAAAGACAGGCTGTTCAGAACCATAAAGCACCAAAGGCCTGTCATGACTCCTTTGGGTAAAACTTATTTCTGTTTCACAGTTGAAATAAGATGTGAAGCAGGCATACTTTTTACTTAGATTGCATGTTTTGGGATTCCTTTTGATGGGGTTTCTAGTAAATATAATCAAGTGGTTAAAGCTTCCTTCATCCCAAGCTGTTTACATCCTGCAGATACAATTGCAAGTAGCAAAGAAATGAGTAAGATTTGGCATTGGGTGTTATTGCAGCCTCAAGGCCAGGCATCAAAAGAAAGGTTGAAGCATCAATTTCAATGCTTCCTAACTTGTGTAGCCTTAAGCTAAGCATCCCAATATATATATAATACAGATGAGAATTCATTATCTTATTTGAAATCCTATAACATATATTATTTATGTATCTGTTAAACAAGGAACATTGTAATTAATACTGGCCAGAATTTTCAGACAGACTTTAAGTTGGAGGTTGAACTTGAGAATTGAAGATAGTTTAGAACTTGACTATGAAGATGATGGTACAATAGAAGGACCCATATAATGTCATCAAGATTGACTAGAAACAAGTCCACTGCCCCGGTACCTCTAAAGACTTCAGAAATAGGTATACTTAAATACAAATATTCTTACTATGTTTAAATGAATTTTAAAAAGAATTTATATCTATGTCTTTTGTGCTGGATACAGTGGAAAATACTTTTTCATGGGAAAAGTAAACCATAAGGAAAGACACATTTATACTGTCTGGACAGTAATTAAAAGTGTAGGCTTATTTCACTTTGCATGATGATCTCAAGATCCATCCATGTTGTTATAAATAGCCCTACTTCATCTTTTCTTATAGCTGAGTAATGTTCCATTGTGTATATGTACCACAGCTTCTTTATCCAGTCATCTATCAAAGGACACTTTGGCTTTTCCATGATTTGGCCACTGTGAATAGTGCTGCGATGGACATTGGGATACACATATTTTTGCAGACTAAGGTTTTCAAATTTTTTGGGTAGAGTCACCCCAATAAATTTAACAATAAAAAAGTGTAGGCTAAGAACTTAGGTAGAAGTGGTTTGTGTTGGGATTGTCCCCGAGAGCCTGAAAGAAGCAAATGCAAATACTCTTTGAAGTGATCCACCTTCATTCAACACCTCAAAGAATTCCCACAAGCAAAGTTTTAAGAATATATTAGCTTATAATTAGGAGCCAAATTTAAAAAAATGCATAAGGCAGGATAAGTGAGAACAAGCAACAGAGTGGACTCATACACTCAAAGTCTGCAGAAATAGGTGTACTTTGACACAATATTTTATGATGTTTAAAATAATGTAGAGGGAGTAAAAGTATAATTAAGAAGCAAAAGATTATGAAAATGAGAAATGAGATTTAAAAAATAACTAACATACCTCCTGAAAATAACATTTAAATATTTAAAAGAATAATATGAAATAGCAGATGAGGCAAAACTGCAAACGGAATTTTAGAATTGGAAAGAGTTATGAAGAAATTATTTAGGCGGCAGAACAGAGAAACAAAGAGAAAGTGTTGACTGAAACATTATACTGAAATATCTAATAATATTAAAAAATGTCAAATTAAATTTCATATACATTCAATTACATATACATTGAAATTATGTAATCATTCCCAGCCAGGGAACCACCAAAAAAAATTATGTAGTCAGTAAAATTACTTTTTTGAAGACATAATTTACTTATTCAGCATTTATTAACTCTCATTTACTGTGGTATGTTTTGGTAGTACAAAAATGGGCATACTCCCCATCCCCCTGATAATGTAATGTTGTGAAAAAGTAACTATATAATAATAAGCAGTTTTGGCCGCTAGCACACTTAAAATTGATGAAGAAAATATTTTTCAAAAATAAAATCTGTACCAGTCTTTGGTGAGTTATAGTGCAATAGAAAGTATGGCCTTAGTAAACCAGATATTGTGAGAATTCCCTAATAGTCAGTAGGAAGATAAGATTTTAGTGATGCAAAAAAAAAAAGTCTATAACAAATTCAGGAACGAATTAGATTTAAAAAAAATAGAAGGGTAGGCAAAGTTTTCCCAGTTAAGATATGGAGAGATCACAGGGAACAGAAGGAATTCTGGAACAACTCAGGGGTAGGTGGTTACAATACGTAAATGATGTCTAGACTACTTGATCCTTTGCCATTCATGTGCTTTGTGCCAAGCCCTGGGTTTTGGGAGTGTATGCACCAGACAATGACCGAGAGTGGGGGTGTGGGTCTTGAGAGTCAGAGTAGTTTTCTGGAAGGCTGAAAATTGTGAGCAGTACTGTCCTCACTACTCACTGAGAAGTAGATATTTCTGTACACTACTGAAAACTGCTTTTTATTACTTTCTTATGGTTGCTAAGGGAGGATGGCACTCTTAAGTTAACAGCATTCACACACATGCTACACAGGATCTCATAAACAAAGATAAGAACCCACACACAATATCAGAACATACCTGATACAATTAAACAGAGACAAGCAGACCTAATGTAATAAGAAAAAAGAGAATTTCAAGAACTATAGAAGTTTAAATTATAACATTGTATTCTAAAATATATCTATCTTGTCATAAATGTATAAAAAATGGTGACCTTTTAAAGAAAAACTATGATTATAAACATTACAAAATCAATTGTTATAATAGCTATTGAAGGCACCACTGAAGAGCAAATTATTAAAACAGACATAAGGATTGAGAAATTCTTCTAAAATAAAAAATAAAAAAAAGATCTGTAAACTTTAAATAAAAATATTGAGAAACATGTTTCCACACCCATTTATTAAGATTTTCAGAAGGAAAAACTAAAGAATATGTAGGAAGGAAATATTTAAAAGAATATGAATATTTCATAGATTGAAATAAATGTTTGTAAATTAACCAGCCTCTCTGAGTGACAAACAGGATGAAGAAAGATATAATCTCAGGCATACAAACAAAAACATTCATGCGTGCGCGCACACACACACACACACACACACACACACACAGTTATACACATATGAGTATACATACTTGGTCTACTATGCTTCTCACAGTCAGCTGATGATTTTGATGCACAATTTGATGAATTTTTGCAATGTCTTAGTCAGTTATGCTCGTTGCTAGCCACCCTGACCTCTCTTCATCTGTGACACTTTCTCTTCCCTCAGAAAAATGTTTAATCCATTTGTACACTGCCGTTTTCTTCATAGCATTATCCCCATAAACTTGGACTAACATGTCCCTGATTTCACTTGTACTCTTGCCATGTTTACTAAGAAATGTAACATTTGTTCATTGCTCTTAATTCATTGGTTCCCAAGCAGTGGTACACATACCCCTGGGAGTACATGCTGGCCTGCTCAGGGGCACGCAAAAAAGTAATCAGTGATAGTGAAAAAACAAGTGAAGTAAAAAAATGTAAAATTTTAGTTATGGAACAATAAATGTTAAGTTTGAATCACCGTTAATGGAGACACTTTAAAATTAGATCACATTAGCGAATGAGGATTGTTGAGGATGTGGCTATGAACCCTTCCCCCAAACAGCTCTTCTATCAATCATTATGCACAGTTTCAGAATGATCCATTTACTATGTTTCTAGAACTTCCCCAAACATGTAAATACATCTGTAGCCAGACCGTTTGATTAGTTTGCTGACTGTGTAAAAAGTAAGTTCATTGTCTTTCACCATGATTCTTCTCAAGTATTTTTTAAAATTTAATGTTTAAGTACTTAATCATCATTATCAATATTTAACTGTTACACACATTATAAAATTAAATCTGTGGTTTGTATTTCTAGTGTAGCAATTTTTCTTTCCTAACTTATTACCTCATTTCCATGATTTTACATTAAGATAAACACTGAACAAAAGTGTCAGTATTTAAAAACAGCTGTTTTAAAAACAAGGTATACAATGTATAGAAATGGGATTAAAAGGAGTACACAAGTGGAAAAATGTTGGCAACCACTGCTCTAATTCAAGCTCTGACATTCTCCCAATAGCCCACAAAAACACCGAACAACAATAATGAATGGTACTCAGCAAGACACCGCCACACATTGACACAAACACAGCTGTGAGACACAGATGTACCAAAGTCATGTACTTTATCAAGTTGTTTGTACAGTGCTGCCAATGTAAGTGCATGGTGGTAAGCTCATGAACTTAATTGTCAGACCTCGTGTCTATCCCCGCAAACATCCATACACGCATATATAAAAACATATATATATACAGGTATAGATTATATCGACATACGTGTACACAAAAGCAGTTCTGCAGGACCCATCCCTGCAAACTGGGAGGGCACGTGACATGCCGGAGTACCCTAACCCTCTTCTGGGATGAGGTGTTCTCTCCAAGCTGGGGGCATTGAGTTCAGAACCATGTACCCCCTAGCCTGGGCAGAAGACAGCCTACCTGGGTTTGCCCACAGCCGGGCCCAGATTATCAGTGAGCTGCTACCAGGGACATGCCCACAGGGGCAACGACAGTATCCGATCCCCTGGGAGCCCCAACTTGGCATCCAGGAACACCAGATTAAATGCTCCCCTGCTGCCAGTAAGGAAACCCAGGGGAGGACACAGGCCGGTCCACAGTCTCTGGGCAATCAACATGATAACCATCTCCTTGCACCCTGTGGTTCCAAACCCATACACTCTCCTCAGCCAAGTCCCTCAACCTGCCAGGTGGTTTACCTGGTCAGACCTCAAAGACACCTTCTTCTACCTCTGGCTTGCATCACAGAGCCGGTCTCTTTTTGCCTTTGAATGGACTGATCAGACCATTGGATGCCAAACACAGTGACAATGGACCAGCTTTTATAGCAGAAATCATCCAAATCCTGACAGAGGCGGTCGGCATCACTTGGAAGCTCCACACTGTTTACAGGTCCCAGAGTTCAGGGAAAGTAGAGTGCATGAACCATACTCTGAAAGAGACTTTAGCCAAGTTCAACCAAGAAATTGGCCTGCCTTGGGTGGACTTGCTGCCTTTAGCCCTCCTGCATTTCTGGTGCACTCCGGGAAAGTTAGGGTTCTCCTCTTTCAAGCTGATCTAGGGGAGGCCCCAGCCATACTTGGGGAGTGCACCAGGAAACCTCCATCAGCTAGGTGACAAGAGCATAGCAGAAGAACCCCAGGCCCTAGGAATGGTCTTCTCCAAGTTACAACGCTGTACTATGGAGAGGGCCCCCATCACACTGAGTGACCTTGTCCATCTTCTTCAGGAAGGTGACCTAGTCTGGGTTAAGGACTGGAAAAAGGAACCTCTTAAGTCACATTGGGGAGGGCCTCACACAGTAATCTTAACAACCCCCACTGCTCTTAAGGTTTCAGGAATCATCCCGTGGACCCATAACTCGAGAGTGAAAAAAACCCACTCAGAGGAAAACCTAGAGACTTGGAGAATGCAGCAGAACCCAGCAGATCTGCTCAAGATCTGACTCCCCCATGGACTGCCTCGTGGGACCTCTGGACAATCGCCCCATCATCGATGGAACCCTGGACACCCAACAGTGTGTGCACCATCAGGGCAATGGCCGCAGTGGGACTCATTGCCCTAATTCTGGGACTTGGACATTCAGCAGCAGCCCCAATAGACTGGACTAGTGGCCAAAGGCTCTCACTTGCCCTGGCATATTGGGGCCTATTAGGATGTCTCATTACCCTCAATTGTTTGTCCTCCTCCTCACCCCAGCTCTGTCCTCTGAACCAAACTGTCCCTGTCTGACAGGAAAACCTTTACTGCCTATATCTACATGCTCGCCAAATGTTATAGGGGAGGGAGTCCTGCCCTATGACTCCACGTTGGGAAAATATTGGTGGAGAACAATTCCTTCCAGTGACTGCCAGAATAGGGGTCGAAAGGGATCCATCAGGTGCTGGACTTACTTAACCCACGCAGGGATGTCAGACAGAGGAGGAATTTAAGATGGAGCTCTGGCCCAACAGGAAGAAAAGGCTAGAGAATTATTGCTAAAAGCTGAGGAAAAGACAGAGTACCAGAGTATTGACCTAACTGGCATCCAACTGCTCACCCAGAGCCTGTCCCCTTTCCACCAGGCGGCATCAGCTCTCATAAATTGCACTGGCACCCAATGTGAGTCCACATGTTGGTTATGCTTGCTGCTTGCAAGGAGGAAGCGAACACCCCTTGTCCCCTTTCTAGTAGGCGCTGGGGTCCTAGCCAGAATTGGCACTGGAGCAGGGGGGCTTGGTTCCTCATTCAAGTTTTATTGCAAACTGTCCCAGGAACTGATGAGGACATGGAGAGAGTAGCCTACTCCCTTCTCCCCCTCCAGAGTCAGATTGACTCACTAGCAGCGGTCACTCCTCCAGAATCGGTGTGTTCTAGACCTCCTCACCGCAGAGAAGGGGGGTGCCTGTCTCTTCCTAGGTGAGGAATGTTGCTATTATGTAATTCAGTCTGGGATCATGACCACCAAGGTCAAGGAACCAAGGGACAGAATACAACAATGAAAATGGGCACTAGAGGGCTCCTGGTCCTGGAATCTGAGCCAATGGTCATCATGGCTCTTACCATTAGCTGGCCCACTGATCACTCTTGTTATTCTGGCTACTTGCTTGATTAAGTCCTTGATGAAAATTTTAGAAACTATTGTAACCAACAGGACCATGGCCAGAATATTAGCCCTCCAAGGCTATCGGTCACTGAAGGATAATAATGCCCTATAAGTGAGCATGTCCCCTCACTAGGGCATCAAAGCGGGGAATGCAGAGAAATACTGCCTCCCAACATGGCCGATAGCCTAGTTCTGGACCCCCGACACCTGAAGTTACTTCCTGATTCTTCTTCTCTGTGAACCCCTATTCCTGCCAACCCTAGCCCGTGCTGGGGAAACTGATGATTATTATGGACATGCTATGCTATAAATTTCCCCACCCTGCCTTTGCTTGGGGCTTAGGCTTTGGAAACAACTCCTCTGAGCCCACTGGTGTAAAATAAACAATCTGAACTTGCAAGTGCCCTGAGTGCTCCTCGGTCTTTCTGACAGGTAAACAGGTAGAGCCTTCTGCAACGTTCAGAAGGTAGAGCCTTTCCACAACAATCTACTCTGCTATCTTGGATTTCTCCTGGACATTTTAACATCACTATTCCTTAATCTGGCTCTTCACTTCCTAATTTGTTATGGATATAATTACACAAAGTCTATGGACTTTACATATTTTGACTTTTTTCTTTAGTGTCTGAATATTTTCTCTGAAAAGAAATAAACTTCCCTTTTAAATTCTTTTTGAAAAGATCTGTTAGTGAATAAGCTCAAAGGTTTTAAAAATTAAGCTAAAAAAATGAAGCTAAAGGATTAGTGACAGATAGTTAAAATCATTGAATTTGCAATTTTGGACTTTATATTAAAAATATTTGTGACTATATTACTTGTAATTTAATTGGAGAATTGGGTTTGACTGTTTAAAATTTGTATCAATCACTGTAGAGAAATCCAAGGGAGGGGATCTTCAGAGAGAAAGCAGGTCAGAATAGAAGGGGAACTTCTGAGTGTCTGCACTGCTTTAATGGGGTGATGGCTATTTGCATACTTTAACTCACCTAATTTAAATGATAAAGAGACCTGGTTGACTGGTGTGTAAGGAAATGGAGTTTAGTTTATAACTGTTTGTTTAACTTTGAGGTTATTCTAAAAACTCTCCCGGGAATTGTTATTTAACTTTAGAAAACTACTTTCTGTGTTCATTTACAAAACCCAAGTGCATTCTGAGAGAAAATCAATTTTAAAATGTGTTTTCCTAGTTAAATGAATTTTGTAAACAGTAGCTTAGCACCCTCAGGATAATAAAGCCTTGGGCTTGTTGGTGTTTAATTTGGGGAAGGCAGTTGGCCTTTGTAATCACCAGTTTCCTCTGGGTGTGAGTGACCTATTGGAGAGGCTGGTGTGTGTATCCATCAAACATGACATATTAACTTGCCAAAGTGAGTGTGATGTTTAAATGGCTTTGCCAGGGTGTTAATACCTTAGCAATAAGTTTAGAACTGGATTTAAAAGTGTATGCCACTTTGTATCAATCTCTTGGTGACTACTCAGTGGGCTGTGTGTTTTTTGAGGGACACTCAATGCAGAGAGGAAGAGTTTTGAAAATTCTCTGGGCTTGGCACAAAAGAGCATGTTGATTATTTGGCTATATTTATCATGGGTGCAGGATACAGGGACTCTGACATATAAACATTTGTTCTCATCATCACTGTGACCTTGAGTGGGCATTTGCCTTCTCCAGCCCCAATTTCCTCATTTCTAAAAACTCTACCTCCTAAGGTTCCTGGACAGTTTAATGAGATAATGCATGTAAGCTGAACAACTGTCTGAAGTTGTTCATTCAATAAACATACTTTTTCTTCATTGAACTGATCTATTTATTTTTAAGTAATTTCCTATATAAGCTATTGTAGATCATTTAGCTGTTTATTTTCAAAATTGGCATAGTATAATAAAAAATAACTTACATTTTTTTCTGATATCCAGAAATTTTCTTGGGATAAAAATACAGAGAATAGCTCTAGGGCCTAGGCCTTAAGACAAAGGAATACTCATCCACACTAACAGTTAGGTTATACACATGGAATGGACATTTCTAGAACTGTAATGTAAACTGATGTACATAGACAATTAATAGCAGAAATCCAATATGGGTAAATAATTTTTAACACATGATCAGTACACAGACAATTTTGGATCTTTAAATCTAGCTTGTCCAACCTGTGGCTCACGGGCCACATGCAGCCCAAAACAATTATGTAAACTTTCTTAAAACATTATGACATTTTTTGGAGATCTACTTTTTATTTTTATTTTTATTTTATTTTTTTAGCTATCGTCAGTGTTAGTGTATTATATGTGTGGTCCAAGACAATTTTTTAAAATTCCAATGTGACCCAAGGAAGCCAAAAGATTGGACACTCCTTTAAATAGAGACCTATGTTTCACCTATACAGCTTCCTGTGTAGAGCCATGATACACAACATCCCAGACATTCTCATGAATGATCAGGAAAAAACAATCGGCTTTCTGAAATTGGGGTGGGTGTCATTTTCAGAGATGTTTACCCAATGAGAGTGAAAGAAAATATCTAAGAGCTGTGAAAAATTATTTTGAAAACTTAGAACTGAGGATTAAACAGAACTAATTTTGACTCTAATTTCTGGCCATATGACATTGGGAGAAACATTAAGTACTTTGGGTCTCCAGTTTCTGATCTTTAAAGTGGAGCTGATAATAACTACTTTTTAGGGTCACCTGGGGATTATAGTAATGTAGATAAGGCATTTGAGCACAATGGGTGGCACAAGTTTGATGTGGTGTTCTCAGAATGGAGAAATACAACTGTATGGGTCTTGGGTGATAGAGCAATTAGTAATTTTCTTATTTTTACTTTTTCTAAATTTGAGTGTCCTATTACATATTATCATTCTTTTCATGCTGAAATTTTATTACATATGTAAATCTGAGTTTTTTTTCTACTTCCCAGTAGGATTAGTGCTTTGCCAAATCACTAATTACTGAATTAGCAAAAACAGCTGGTTTAAATCAAATTATCGATGGAACTTAAGGTGAGGAATAGCAATGTCAGAGCAGCATTGATTTGAACAACAGATAGGCATGTCAGCCTTAACCTTCAAGCTCAAATCACACCCTTAGGAAATCCACCATTGATGCTAATTGGAAGGAGAAAATCAAATAATCCATTTGCTGAGTGGAAAAAACATAAATCAGCATTATTGGACAATGACCCCCTTCAAATGAATTGTGTAAAACAATTTATAGTCTATGAAGCCTAAAGCTCAAGGTCTTTAAGAGGTGAATGGTTATTCTCAAACAATCAAATTGGGCAGGTACCCAGAAAACATTGAGCCTTTCCTATGTATGTGGTGGGGAGGCCCCTGGGAGCCTGATTCCTAGAGATGCTAGGATAATGGCAGGACTTTTCATTTGATTGGTCATGGAGAAAAAAGACCTCCCCCAACCCACTCCTCACACATACACACTGTCTCAGTTTATTGGGATATAGAGAAAGATTAACATGCAGTTAATTCTTAAAGGACCATAAATATGGTTTTATTTTTAATCCTTTATCTTGAACACCTACGTCCTTCTCATTTACCCTTAGGATTCGAAGAAGTCTTTTCTCTCCAAATGCTCATGAAAGTAGAGATGAATGATAATCACACTGTGTTTAGCAAGAATAGACTATTACTGAAGAGATTGGTGGTTGCCAGGTGAATTGAAGGCTCAGTGTCCACAGACAGACCATGGAGACTAGATCAATTGGCTAGAACTTTTGCTATGATGTAAATTACTGATGCAATACAATGCTTGAATTTGGGGTAAATTGTGTGTGATGACTCGTTGCATGTGTCAACTTGATTAGGCCATGAAATGCCCAGACATTTGGTTAAGCATTATTCTGGATGTGTTTATGTGGGTGCCCCTGAATGACATAAATATTTAAATTATAAAAATGAGTAAAGTGGATTTCTCTCCCTAATTGAGTGGGGGGAAGGGGTGGGGAACTCATCTAGTCAGTTGAGAGACTGAATAGAACAAATGGCTGAGAAGAGGAAACTCCTTCTGCCTGACTGTTCTGAATTGGGATGTTGGCCTTTTCCTGCCTCTGGGCTAAAGTTGAAACACTGATCTTAATTGAGTTTCAAGCCTGCTTGCTTTCAGACCAGAACTTGTACCATTAGCTCTGTTCTTCTCAGGGCCTAAGGACTTGAACTAGAGCTATATTATTAGCTCTCCTTGATGTCTGCTTGCTGACTTTAGATCTTGGGACTTCTCAGCCTCCATACACACACACACACACACACATACACACACACACACAGTGCCAAAAAATGTATATATACTTAAAAATTGTATTAAAATTGTAATACTCAATATATACCAATAATAAAAGATGAATACAAGTCATGTTTAACTTCTGCGATTATGAGAGGTGCTGAAAGTGGTTACCATCAGCATCCCCACACTTCTGATTACCGCAAACTAGGACTTGAGCAATGTTGACCAAAGTGTCCACTTGCTGCCCAAGCCATCTCAACTTTTTTTACTGAAGTACCACCAATGTAGCTAGTTTTCTATGGTATACTATATCCTTTAAGGTCCCCATAGGTAAAAGTCAAGGGATGTTAAGTCAGGAAAATGTGGGACAAACTCAACTGCACCTCTTTGTCCTATCCATTGACCTGGCAAATGGTCTAGTGATCCTTGAGTGACAACTGTGCTATCACCATTTTCTTTGACAGTCCTGCCTGATGCACGGTGATACTAGAATTCATTTGATTACTGCCATCTTTTGAGTGAACATCATATTATACATCGTTACTTCGAAAAGTAATACATAGATACCATCGCTTAAAGTGTGTATACATGTCTCTGGCACCACTGGTATATATATATAATATATACAAGGTCGAACAATTAATTTCACAAACTCATCTTAGAAAAAGTGCTACATACCTCATTGATGAATATCACTATGGTCACCTTTGAAGTACTTCCCTTGAGAAGCTATGTACTGATGCCAGTGGCTAGTCTACCCTTCAAAGCAATTTTGAAATTCTTTGTCTGTAATGGCCATCACAGTTGTCATCATGCCTGAAATATGACAATTAAGTTTGTGAACTTGCCACTGTGCTTATGTTGACAGCACTGTATGAACAACTTGGAAAGGATGGTAGTGATATTCAGCAATGGGATATGTAGCACTTTTTCTAGGATGAGTTTGTGAAATTAGTTGTCTGACATTGTATTCTGTCCAGAAAAAATCCAGCCATAAATGCCTTTATTTTTCATATTACATGGCTATATGCTTTCCGGGAAGCCCTCAATGTGCATTGTTTTATCAAATTCCATTTTCTTAAAGATCATTCACTATTACACAATTTAGAATACAGACTAATGGATGTGGGGCTTGATTGACAGTATAGAATAGGACATGGGTTTTATGGCTATTATGGAATGCATTATGTCCCCCTTGCCCCATTATATGTTAATGCTTTAACCCCTCGTACCTTAGAATATAATTGTATTTGGGAATAGTGCCTTTAAAAAAGTAATTAAGTTAGAATTGATTTATTAGATTGGGTCCTAAACTAATCTGAATAGTGTTTTTATAAGAAGAGAAAATGTGGACACAAAATGAGGCCCCAGGGATGTGTGTGCATGGAGGGAAGACCAGGCAAGGACACAGTGAGAAGAGAGCCATGTGCAAGCCAAAGAGAGAGACCTTGGGAGCAATCACACTGCTGACACATGGATCTTGGACTTTAGCCTCCAGAATGATGAGCAAATAAATTTTTGTTGTTTAAGTTACCCAGTCTGTGGTACGTTTTCAGGACAATCTACGCAAACTGGTAACATTAATAGCTGTAATGTGTATAAAAATGATACCACAAAGGAGGAAAAGGTAATAAAGCTATATAGAAGTAGCATTTCTTTATATCCCTTGAATGGAGCTAGTATACATTTGAAGCTGAGTCTGATAAAATATATATGGTAAATTCTAAACAACCAATAAAAAAAGAACTCCAAACCTATAGTGAAAACACAGATTAAAAACTACATTAGAAAACATTCACTTAATAAAAAGTAAAACAGTAAAGGAGAAACTTTGGAACCAAAATGACATGATCTTCTATATAGCAAATCCTAAGGAAGTTGACTGAAAAACTCCAGAATTAAAAAATGAGTTCAGCAAGGTTGCAGGACAGAAGATTAATACACAAAATTATATATCAGTTGTATTTATATATAATAGACATGTACAATCTAAAAATAAAAATAAGAAAGCAATTACATTCAACATAGCATCAAAATAAATAAAATTTTTAAGATTAAATTTAACAAAAAATGTGAAAACTTACACTCTGAACAGTACAAAACATTGTTGAAAAAAATTAAAGAAGTTCTAAAACTTTAAATAAATAGAATTTATTAAATAAATAGAAAACATCCATGTTTTTGGATTGGAAGACAATATTTTTAAGATGACACTATTTCCCGAATCAATATACAGATTTAACTCAATTTCTATCAGAATTCCCAACTGACTTCTTTGTCCACAAATGCAGACTCTAAAATTCTAATGAAATGGCAAATGACCCAAAATAGCCAAAACAATTCTATAAAAGAAAAACAAAGTGGAAGGACTCACACTTTTTGATTTCAAAACTCTGAACAGGAAAAATAATCTACGACAGTGTGGAACTGCCACAGAGATAGACATGCAGACCAAAGTAAAATAATTGAATCCAGAAATGAACTCATAAACCTGTGGTCATGTGATCTTCAACAGTTATGCCAAGACTATTAATGGGAAAAGGCTATTAGTATCATCTTTTCAATACATGGCACTGGGACAACTAACACTATGCAAAAGAGAAATTGGACCTACTTCACACGATATACACAAATTAAATCACCATCAATCAAGAACTAAATGTGAGAGCTAAAATTATAGAACTCTTAGAAGAAACTATGGAGATAAATATATTTTTGAATTTGGTAAAGGTATGAAGCCAAAAACATGAGCATTAAAAACTAGATAAATTCAAATTTATCAATATTAAAAATTTAGTGCTTCAAAGGACATTATCAACAAAGTGAAAAATCAAAACTATGGAATGGAAGAAATTATTTTTAATCATATACTAATAATGGACTCATATCTAGAATAGATAATTAACTTTTACAACTCACTAATAGAAAGACAAATAATCTAATTTTAAAATGTCAAAGCCTCTGAATAGGAAGATATTTCTTCAAGGAAGATATCTAAATCACCAAAGGCACATAAAAAGATGCTCATTATCATCAGGGAAATGCAAATCATAATCACAAGGAGATACCACTTTATAACCACTAAGACAGCTAAAATGAACAGGTCAGATCACAAAATACTATGTTGGTGAGCATGTGCAAAGGTTGGAAGCCTCATGCACTGCTGGTGGGAATATAAAATGGTACAACCACTGTTGAAAATATTCTGGCTATTAAACAGTCAATCTATTAAATATAGAATAATCACATGACCTAGCAATGAAATTCCTAGGTATATACCCAAGATAGATGAAAACAGATGTCCACTTAAAAAACGTGTGTGCAATTGTGTATATTATATAATAATAGCGCAAAGTAGGAAATAACTGAAAAGGCCATCAGCTGGAGGATAGATAAACAAAATGTGGGAGGAAGAAGGCAAGATGGTGACTGGAGAGGAGGTCCCTAAAGCCTCTTCCAGAAAGCACAATTGAACGGCTGTCCAAGAGGCAAGAAAGAGGACCCTGAGGGACAAAACAGCTGTTGAGAAATCCATAAATCGCAAGTAAACACCTGAAGGTTGGCGAGAAGGGGGCGAGTTGGGGAGAGGGAAGGGAGAAGAGACAGACTACAACAGAACACAATTGCTGCTGACTATTCGGAGCGGCGCAGTTCAGGGGAGGGGAGAGACCACAGGGGAGCTGGACTTTGGAGCTGCATGCTGGGGACGGAGTTTGGGAGCCAGCCTCTGGAACTTTTGAGTGGTAGAAGGGCTGAGTGAAGACTCTGAACTGCAAAGGTGACACCCCAGCTCTAAGCCCGGTGGAGACCTACACAGGGCTGCAGTTCCTGTTCCCAGCCCACTGCAAAGGCGACCACGCTGTCTCAGGCCAGACCCACAGATTTGGACTTATGGAGCGTGCACTTCCTCGTGCACCCCAGGGTTCTGAAAGCAGTGTGGGCCCGTAGACAGCCAGATGCTGAATCAGGGCTAGGAAGAAAGACTGATTTGATAGCATTCACCTGAGCCAGCAGAAACAAGCCTCGGAACAGCTTCCGCAGCAAAGGGCAGAAGGCAGAGCCGCCTTTGGAACGCCTTTTGTTGGCCTCTCCCCAGGATATATGCGCAGAGCCTCCAAACGCAGTAGGGGATCAGAAACAAGAAACAAACAGCCACTGTTTACAGTGGCCAAAACATGGAAACAACCAAAGGTCCCTGCGACAGATGACTGGATAAAGAAGCTGTGGTACATATACACAATGGAATATTACTCAGCTGTAAGAAAAGATGAAATATTGCCATTTGCAACAAAATGGATGAACCTGGAGATCATCATGCTAAGTGAAATAAGCCAGACAGAAAAAACAAAGAA
>PVJL010013199.1:0-33338 GCA_004026885.1 Lyroderma lyra
GCTCCTCAGACTGTAAGGAGAAACACAAGAAAAGGAAGAAGAAAGAAAAGCATAAGAAAAAGAAGAAAGAGAAGAAGAGGAAGAAGAAGCGAAAGCATAAGTCTGCCAAGTCAAATGAGAGTTCCGACTCGGACTGACAGCAGCGGGACTGGCCGGCGTTCGGCTCAGAAACCACTCGCTGTGGCCAGAGCACAGAGGGTGGTGGCATCAGAGGACAAGGAGAGAGGGACACCCAGGAGGCCACCTGGCGTCACGCATGTGAATTCGCGCCTGCCTTCCAGGCAGACGTGACCGCAGGGGAGAGTGTGTCCCCGGTGCTCGCTCTGGACGGCGGCTGACTTCAGGCAGCACAGGTCCTGTCAGCATCCCCCGCGCTGACCACTGTGGTTTGCGACTCCTCAGAAGTGTCGGGGGCCGCACCAAGGGGTCTCTGAGGATGCCCCCCCAGGTGCTGTCACCTCCAGAGGAAGGCCACTTAATGAACCCCACAGACTTCAGGCTTGACTTTTCTCTGCTGTTGAGGGTAATAAAAGGTCATTATTTATTTTTAAATGTTTTTTAATTTCTGAACAATACGTGTTCCAGATTTAAAAGCCACGTGAGGTCTGATCATGAAAGCTCCTCCTTCCTCTGTCCCCAGCTTCCCAGTTTGCTTCCCCAGGGCGGCCACCAACGTTACAGGTTCTTGTGAGGTCTCCCAGATGCAGCTTCGGTATCACAAGCAAACATAAGGGTTTTTTTCCCGCAAATGCTATACACATTCACCTGCATGTTGGTTTCTTTTTAACTTAATAGTATAAAACAAAGTATTTTAGTGTCAGGTACATTTGGTATTGCTGTACCAAAAAGTGTGTGTGTAATCACCTGAGATGATTCACCGATGGGGGAGGAGGGGTTCCCGTAAATACAATGAAAAACCTTCTGTGGCTACAGTGTTTAACTTGATGGGAATCTTACTGCCCAAATCCCAAGATTTTCCCTGAGTAATTGACTCAGAAAAATTTTAAGAATATCAGGGATTTACTATACTAAGACAGCTACCCACACCACAAAATACACCCTCCCCCTTCCTCTTCTGGTTACACATGCCCGCTATGCTCTCCTAGCTCTGCTGTGTCAAGCAGAAGCAGCTCAGCCTGCAAGGGGTGGGCCTGCAGCTCAGGGGGAGTATGTCTTGTTTGCTGAGCCACAAGCTAGCTAGACCTTTCTCACAAGTAAGTGTCCCTTCCTATCCAGCAGGGTCTGTTGCTATTGTCAGGGTCCCAGGAACTCTCTACTCTATCTGGCCTCTTTCCCCACTCTTTAAAGAGCTGCCAAACCAGGCCAAAAATGGATCCATCTCTGACTCTTATCAGTAAATGCTCCTGGCCTTGGCCTTGGAATAGTAACAACTGGTCCAGATTGTGATCTCCAGGCCTTATTTCTGAAAACCCTAAGGCCAGTTATTAATAATTCAGGCATGCTGCACACTTCTCCATGACATCCTAGCTCAGCATGTGGCACCTGAGCCATTTGTCCTCTCTAATAAGTTTCAGTGTCTCCTATCCAGCTCCAGCCTCGTCTTCCAGGAGTTTCCTTCTGTCCTGGAATCCCATTCACGATGAGAGTATTCTTAAAAATGTGAAAGAATCCACATCAATTATTCTCAAACCTTTGAGGCATCAAAAATCAACTAGTGCTTATTAAAACAAATTCCTGGGCTCCCAGACTTTCAGGGTTTGTCACCAGTAAGTCTGGGATAGATCTGGAAAGTTTTCTTCCTAACAAGTCCCCAAATGATGCTAATGCTGTTTGTCTGGGGACCACACTTAAGAGAACCACGGCTCTGTTATCTTTAACCTCTTACTGAACAGTCCTTCATTTCTTACTTTGCCTGGAATTGGCATCCTCTGCAGCCCTAGCAAATTAACCATCCCTACTCCTTCATCTGCATTTCTGTCTCCTGTCTCTGGCCTAGATTCCAGAGTCTCACTTAAGCCTGTCATCACCCTTAACCTGAGGTTCTTTTGCCCAGCTTTCTCAGAAGAATGTCAAACCTCTCACCTGTACCCACACTGCTAGAGAAACACAGCCAGGTAGACTGGTGCCCCCACAAAGTCTTCATCTTCAATCTCAACTGAGCCCATAAAGCTAACATACCAGGAGTTTGCTAGTCACCTGTTCAAACCTTCATCCTCAAACATCTCCAAGCTGAGCATTTTCCACTCGCATCAGCAAGTCATTACCAGTCCCCAGACTCCCCTTACCGAGGACATCCTACCAGTCATCATCCTAAGTTATAGTAGGCACAATTCTAAAGTGGCCACAAGATTTCTCCCCCTAATATCCAGAACTGTTAATATGATGAATTTTATTCTTGATAATTTTACAAGCACAAGGAGAGGGAAATTAGCCAAATCATAAGCACCCTTTAAAATTCCAGACTTTTCTGTGGCTGGCAGCACTATAGGAATTCAGATTCCTAGCCCATGAAAGACTCCACATACTCCTGCTGACCTTAAAGGTAAAGCTGAAGGGGTTCCCGGGCAAGGAGCACAGCACACGGCAAGTACGCATTGCAGCAAACTCTAATTAAGTGGGTAACTCGGTCCTATAGCTGAAGGGAACTCAATCTCGCCACTGTCGATGACCTTGAATGCATAATCTTCACCAGAGCCTGCAGAGATGAGCCCAACCTTGCTGACCGCTTCATGTTGGTCATGTGAGACACTAAGCAGAACCCAGCTGAGCCTGCCCAGACTTGACCTACAGAACTGGTTGTTTTAGACCATTGTGTGGCCATTTGTCATGCAGCAACAGAAAACTAATACAGTGGTTTGGTCACGTTTCTTCCTGGCAGACTTGTGCTCTGGACCCTGAGTATCAGCCAGCAGTAGTGGGCAGCACTGGCTCTGGACCCAGTCGTGGTTTAGAATCCCAGCCAACTGCTCATGTGCTATCAGATTGGGCAAGTAGCTTGACCTCTGTGCCTCCATCTCCTTGAGTGGTAATTCTCAATGGCTACACAAGGTAAGTGTTAAGTGACTTAACACCTATAAAGCACCTAGAACAGTTTGGCACATTTCAATTGCTACAACACCAGCTGCTCCTGCTACTACCGATGCGTTTGTTCATCTATTCCAGCTTCTATAAGATCTTCCTTTCATTATCTCATCTCCCATGTCTTTAAACTTTTCCTTTTGACTGCCATGTTGCAAACATTTAAAAACTGTCTTACGTTTGTAAAATGTTTGTAAAATATGTGCCCATAAAAGTTCCCAGTTCAGAACCATTAGTCAGTACAAACTGAGCATGTACTTAACAGTTGATACAGCATTCCAGATATTTAAAATACATTACCAAACACACTCACGTGTAGTTTAGCTTTATATAACTCAATATCACTTTGAATATTGCTGAACTTTATTTCACTTACTATACCTTGGGGATCTTACTGTTTACAAACTTCAAATGGCCACAAAATTCCTTAGTTTGATTCATTTCACCATTCTTCCATCACAGTTCATGTTTCCATTTGCCCTTCAGTGATACTGTGATTCTTAATATGTATCTGACCATTTAAATGACCAGAATGTATTTCTCATATTTGGACTTAGTTTTTTTGTGTGTGTGTTCCAATAAAACTTCATTTAAAAAAAGATAAAAGACAGCAGGCCCGATTTGGCTTGGGGGTCATAGTTTACTGACCTCTGTGTTAAAGATTCTGTTTCCCAAGTGCAGCTTCCTTTTTTTTTTTAAATTCATTTTTATGAACTTATTATACAACAAGTTGACAATGCACTGTAGAATTGTATGCCTGAAACCTATGTAATCCTTGCTAACAGTAGTCCATGGTTTTTGAGTCAGTACCCAAACCCAATGGAGCTGTATGAATGGTAAGAGCATCTTTTGTATTTGCTCTCATCCTTAGTACCTGAAATCACAGCCTTAAGATAAAATGGGTGTCTTGTATCTGACAAGCCCCTCTCCATGGCTGGGTTTAATGAAGGTGACTTTGAGAAAGGGGAGAAGGGCTTGGATGTTGAACTTATTTCTTATGGAACATCCATAAAAACTGAAAACAAGGGGGTTCAGAGAGCTTCCTGGCTGAACACATGGAGGTGCTAGAAGAGTGGAGTGCCCACGACAGTAAAGGAAACTCCCCAACCTTCCCCCATTCCTTGCCCTATACAGCTCTTCCATCTGCCTGCTCTGGAGTTAGATCCCTTTTATAATAAATCTACTAAGTAAAATGAGTTCCATGAGCTGCTTTAGCAAATTAAACCCAAGGCAAGGAACTCTGGAACCTTCCATTTTTAGCCAGCCAATCTGTCAGGACAGACTGGGCTTGTGAGTAGCATCTGAAGGGTAACCTGTGGAATCTTGGAGGCAACACTGGGTGATCACATCCATGTCACCCCACTGTATAGACATTACTCGTGGTACTCCCATCACAGGCACATGCGCAACCATGAATGCGACCATGTCCTGTTCTTTCAAATAACCACAAATAAACCTTTTTGGCACCTAATCAAACCTAATCTACCACTTATTGGAGTAAGATTGGTTCCACAAATTCAACTGTGTCCTAGGTTCTTAGTATGTATAAAGAAATTGGTTCCCTAAAGCTTCCTTTCTAGGAGTGTCCACTGGAAGCACCAATAGTACTAGAACATACAGCAAAGTACGTATGGTGCCCCTGGACACGTGTCATTGTCAGGGGCCTGCATGTGCCTGGTCTCCATCTACAAAAATGAGCAAGGCACAATCTGTCCCCAAGGAAGTCTGTTTACACCATCCTTCATTTTGTCCTCAACTCCACCACCCTTTTCATCTTATTTGCAAAGAAAATGCTTAAGAACCAAACACATGCGACTCATTTACTTTTACAATTTATAATCCCAAACACTTGGTGTAACAGCTTTATTAGTTCAAGTCACACATGTTCTAGCCCGTTGCAGTGAACGTTTAGCCCTTTGTAGCTGGAACTCAGCAAGTTCCTTTCCTAGGAGCAATGGAAAAACATTTCCTTAAATCAGCTGCAGAACACAAGATAACCTTATACAGAGAATTATTACTCATCTTTCATTTCCACCTTTAGGTCTTGAAATTTTGCCTGTGTGCTTAATTAAGACCACTAAGGACAGGAATGACTTTTAAACCCCCGAACTGGGTGTTGGGGGTATGGCAGGGATACTCAATGCCAAGGCTTAGTGTGAAGGAGAGCCCATATATAAGGAATATACTAAGCTTCCAGTATCCAGCTCTAAACTGGGAAGAGCTAAACTACCAGGAATACTTTTAAAACCCCATACAAAACCCAATTTACTATCATTAGCAGGATCAGAAATTAAATGTAAAAAGCAGCGTGAAAATAACATTCCACAGAATTGAAAAGCTTTGGCTCCAATGTACTTGTAACCTGGGGTCTACAGATAGGCATATTACCCAGTTAGAATGCTGCCCAGTTTTGTTACTGACAAGCAGTGTTAAGATCTATGACCCTCTCCTTTTCTACCTCAACCCTGCTCTCCTCTACCACCACTGCCCAGTGCTCACTCTATCACCTACTATAGCTTTGTCTCAACTCTAACTTAGGATGCTCTTTGCAAATCCTACAAGTTTAAGTGATAAAATACTTTCAATATGGAATAATATTGATCGGTAGCTGCACTTACATCCAGGACCCAAAAGAAAACCACTAGACAACCAAACAGGGTAGAAGCCCATTAGTCACTTACATTCCAGTGATTCCTGAGACGATCCCTCCTGTTCAGCCATATGTTGCATTCCCAGCTTGCTAAACAAGATTTCTCAGGTATCATCTCCCCTAAAAGCTGTAAACAAGGGGATGTTCTCATATTCAGCATACTTGTTGTTGGGGCTCATAACTCTTCTGTGCCAGGGCCAGATAGGTTTAGGATACATAGGGAAACATGACACTTTACTGATCTTCAGTGCCTCACGATAACTTTTCTTTAGAAGAACTCATACTACTGTCTTCCTCAAAGAGCCATTCTTCTTCATACTCTTCCTCTTCCAACTCATAGTCATCTGAATCATCAGGAACCACAATGTGCAATACAGCATTTCTTTTCAAATACACTGTCTTGCGACTTAAGAAGATGCTCTGGGCCTGGTCAGCAGTCTTTAATTTCCTATTCCTCCTTGACTTCTTCCTGGACTCCTGCATTGTGTAGTCTGGTGCCCATGCATTTCCCCAGGGCACCCATGCAGCTCTGCATCCTCCCACCAGCTCCCATCACACTGGATGGCTTCATCAACTCTGTCAAACTGGGCCTCCTGTGCATAGCTGTCCTGCTCCCCCACTTCACCCAGCTCCTCATACAGCACTGACTTTTCCCATTCCCTTTCTACTCCCTCCTGGTGATGACTCAGGGTACCACTCCAACTCTGCATCCTGATAGCTCCTATCACACTGGATGGCTTCATCAACTTTGTGCAACTGGGCCCCCTGCAGGGAGCTATCCTGCTGCCCCACTTCTTCACCTAACTCCCCATACAGCACTGACTTTTCCTGTTCTCTTTCTACTTCCTCCTGGTGATGATTCTGGGTACTGCTCCAACTCTGCATCCTGATAGCTTCTATCACACTGGATGGCTTCATCAACTTTGTGCAACTGGGCCCCCTGCGGGGAGCTGTCCTGCTCACCCACTTCCTCCTCATCCCATTTCTCAGGGAAACCATGACTCCCTATACTGCTGTCTGGCTCTCTTTCCCCAATGCTAGGGGACTTCTGGGATCTAGACTGTGCGCTGAGGTCGTTGGCTGCTTCCATGCTGAGGCACAGTGGCTTTTCCTGTTGAAGCTTGCTGACACCTCCAGTAGACAGGTTCAAGCCTGAGTTCAGGGGATTATGGATCTCATCTCTGTTCTTTACTTCATCTGGAGGTGGCAGGAATTGGGGACCAGCTACATATCCCTTCTCTTTACCCACCTCCATGGTTAATCCTGACTTTATCATCTCACCATGATGCTGCTCTGACTGGAGAGCTCTCTTCACCTTTATATGTAATGGAGTCTTTACCCTTGTGGGAGTTAGCTGGCACACCCCGACTTTCACAAGAACTCTGTGAAATCCCTTTGTGCTGCACCTGTAGAAGTTCAGTTTGAGTCTCTTTAGTGTTCATTGTTTTTCCATAGCCACCATAGTTCCAGAAGTGTGCTGGATTATAGCACACAGGGAATGTAGGTCTGCGGTTAAGTGTAGAAGCCCATGGAGATTGGGGTATGAGGAAGCCAGGATACTCATTGGGCACCACTGAATGTGGGAAATACAGACTTCCACTTCTGAAACCTAGAAAGGAAATACAGTAGTTATTTTGTCTCCTGCAGCCACTGTGTATTGCTCATCCAATATTTAAAAGGTGGTGGACTCCCTGGTTCTGGAAATGTAAGAAGCTTGAAAGTCACTCAGTCCTAACGAAGTAAAAGGCTGATCTGAAAAATGAACTTTCCATAGGTCCATCACAGCAGTGAGGCTACAGGGAAAACTGCCACCAATTAGACATGTGATTACACTCACAGCTGACAGGAGCACAAGCCCAAGATATACAAACTCCATGGGAACTAGTAGTGGAGTAGGAACACCTGAACAGCTGATAATGGCAGACAGTGGTACAAGTCTGAATTTAGAACTTCAAGGCAGGAGCAGAAGGTATATGTTGAGTCTCTCAAGGTACATGTAGGAGAAAACAAGTCCTGTGCTTCCCGCATGGAGAGGGGGCAAAGGAACCACCATGACACCAGAAGCATTCTACCCTTGAGCAGACGGGCCCTCAAGAGAAGCTAGTCCACTAGAGGCATGCTAACCTGCAGGAGGGGAAGACCACACTAGACACCTTTCTAACTCAGAGGGGAGGTAAAGCATAAGTGTAGTTCATAGCATGAAGACATTCTCGCTAAAAGACCTAATCATAGTCCTTTGATAAACATTAACTAGGATCCCTTCCCCACCTCTAGTAACTTACCACATTACTGAAGTCTATTTAGGGCAGTTCCTTTTGTCCAGGACATATGCCTGGCAATCAAGAAAGCATTACAAGGCATACTAAGACAAAACATGTTGTCTACAAAAAACTCACTTTAAAGACAAAAAAAGTTTATGGGAAAAGATGTACCATGCTTAACAGTAAAACAAAAATGGGTGAAGGGGGTTCCCTGGTGGTGCAGTGGCTAGGCTTCAGAGCTCTCAACGCTGCGGCCTGGGTTCGATTCCCAGCCAGGGAACCACCCAACAAAAAAAAAAAGCGGGGGAAGTTAATAGTTTAGACAAAGCAGACTTCCAAGCAAGGACAGTGATCAGGGATAATAAGGTGCAGCATTACCTAGAAGGCCATGAGACAGAATCACTGAAACATAACACATAATGTGTATACCCTTGACAGAGGGTGAAACTATGGAAGGCAGAAAGTGGTAGAACTGCAAGGAGAAAGACTTTACCCAAAAGTATATACACCTCACATGCTGCATTCACCAAGACAGACCACCCTGTGGGCCATAAAATACACTTTTACTAAAATTAAAGTGTACCTTGTAGAAGGTCTGCTTAGACCACAGCTGATCCACCACAATCTCTTCAGCATGGAGGACAGGGTGGGGAAAGGGACTTCAGGGGAAGTATCAGAAAGCCTGCAGGCACTTATTTATAAGGGAGGGTCCCTAATCCTATCAAACCACTTTGCAGATTCCCTTTCTTACCTGCCCCAGGACCAAAGGATGGATTATAGGCAGGATTCTGGGCCGTGCCTTCCACAGGATAAAAGGAGTTATTTTCCTCAGAATGTGTGCTCTCTGAAGAGTTCATTTTCTAGGCTGAAAAACAGATGTTCACATTTGGAAAGGACTGTCACGGTCTGCCCTGTAAAATGCTGTGAAGAGTCATCCTGGTGCCCCTTGAGAACTACAAGCCTGGGTGGCAGGTTCCTTGCCTTCTCTTCCCGGACCTCAGGGACGGCTGCATTGCATTTGGGACCCGGGGAGTGGTTCGGCTACTCCCCTGGCTCTGAATGCAATGGTTTGCTACTGAAGAGAATCACTCCTTCCAGCCTCTGCCCCTGCCAACAGCCCCTTCCCATTAAATCACTGTGCTGAATGAAACCCCAGTATTGAGCAGCATACCTGGCACGTAACTGAATTCAAATTTTTCCTATTACTCTGTGAACTTCACACACCGCCCCTCTGAAAGGCCGAGGCCCACCTTGTGACAAGCAAGGCTAGGGACACCAAGCGCAGTAGGAAGACTGAGGCCTCGGAGGCACAGGGCCAGGCAATTCGGTGACATGCCTCAAATGCCAGGAGCAGCACCCAGGGGATGCACTCAAGGGTGGTGGCTCAGGCCCGGCCTCCGCCGTCCTCATCCGCGGCCCCTCTCCAGGCCGAAGCCCTCCTCAGTCCAGGAGTGCATCCCCTGGGCTTACAATCTCCTCCCCACCCCGCGTCCCCTGCACCAGGGAGTTCCGCTCACCCCCACGTCCTCCGAACCCGCCTGCGGCACCACCCCTGCCCCGAATTCCGCTCACCGACCTGCTCTAGTTCGAAGTCTGAGACTGGGACAGTCTGCAGTGGCACACCGGCTTGTTCCTGCTCTCAGTGTTGCAACCACAAGGTCTGTGGCACTGGCGGTGGAGCTGGCGTCCCCCTTTATGGGCACCACCCGGCGGCACGTGCGGCGTGTTGCGCAGGCACCGCCCTCGCGATTTGCCTGCGCATGCGTCCTGGGCCCCGTCCCAGCGGCTGGGCGGGAACGCCCCGGAAGAGGCCCACCGGGCCTTAGAGGAGGCGGCGTGGGGGTTCTGCGCCACACCCAGGGGTGCAGCCTTCATCCACCCTTCTGGACCTCCCCTGTGCGCCTACACGCACTGGTGTTGGCTCTTCCAGAGAACTGGACAGGCCCCTGTTCCCCTCACTCTTCCGACCGTCCCCTCCACTGAAGTGTGTTGAGTTAGGACACGTTACCGCTGCTGCTCTGAGCTCCTGGTCTCCTGCCCTCCTTGGGTCTAAAGCCGGGGACCCTTAAACAAGGGGAGGTGGGGGCGGGTAGGGAGAGAAACAGACGGACAGGGCAGACAGATGCTACTACCAGTACAACTGCGGGACAAGAGGCTTTGGCAATTAGAACGCCATTGGTTAGGGAGAGTGGAGGACAGAAAGCTACAGCAAGTCATCTGTGGGGTGACAGACGGATAGTTTTCAAGTGAAGCTGGTACATGCAGACCGCTATTTATCCTCAAAGGACAGAAGGGACATGGGATAGTAGTTAGCAGTTGTAGGTTGTAAAGAGCATTGTGGCTTTCTCGTTTTGTTTTGTTCTGGTATTTTCATCTGAATAGGTAAACTAGGGAGTGTTGCAGAAGGTGGAGAAAGAAGGGATGTTACTCAGGAGGCAGAAGAGAATAGCTAAGATTGATTACAATGGCTTGTCTTGGGAGATGGGAGGGAAATGAAGTCTTAGCTGATGTCCTCGTTTTTTTTGTTTTGTTTCTTGAGTCAGGAAGGGCAGCAATAGGGCTTCCCTGGTGGTGTGGTGGCTAGACTTCAGCGCTCTCAACGCAGCAGCCTGGGTTTGACTCCCAGCCAGGGAACCACCAAAAACAAAACAAAAAAAGAAGAGCAGCGAGAGTATTTGCAGGAAACACTGAAAGTTTGGAATGACTGACTGCCACCAAGGGGTGGAAATTGTGTTTGACCAGAAATTGCAGTGGGTAAAACAGACTAAAGGTTTTCTCTCAGATAAAGAACTTTGGAGGTAGGCTGCCTGAGGGCTGGGCTGGTGGCTCCTTGGTATCACAAAGGACCCCACCTCTTTTTCAACTCCAACAACCTTAACACTGGCCTTCATCTTCAATTTGCTCAGGATCCAAGACGCCTGTTACAAGCATAAAGCAAGCAGAAGAGATGGGAAAGGGTTATAAAAAAAGAAGTTCAGAAGGCACACAGCAGCTTCTGTTCTATGGTCAGTCATGTTCTTACCCAGTTACACTAGAAAACCCATTCAACTTCAGTCTATCTCATTGGTTGCCCACAGCTGAAAGAATGTGTGGGAGTTCTTGTCTTTTAGCTGGGCATGATGCCACTCTGAATAAACTGGGACACTACGACTAAGAAAGAGGGGAGACACACATTATTTGGGCAGGTAAAGAACAGTGTCGGCTATACTGCCTTGGATAATGAAAGAAGCAGTATTTTCCCACTTTCACTTCCTCTGTCTTGTCCCCAGTCACCATCTCCCCTTTCCTTCACAGCTACGTTTCTTTATAAAGGGCCATCAACACCTAGTCCTCCATGTCCTACTCCTTCACCCGATGCAAATCCAGATTTTGTTCCCACTGTGCCCACTCATCCACCCTCACCAAGGCACTACGGAACCAGCTGCTGCTAAATGGCGTGGAAACGTTTTAGTCTTATCGCTGAACGTCACCTCCATCTAGATACCCATTCAAATGGCTCTCCTGCCTCCTTGCTTGTCCTTCTTAAAGTCTTTTACTGGCTTCTCTCCCCAAATTTCTCTCTTTATCGTTCCTATTCTCCAGGTTGTGATCTTAATGTTCTTCCCTCACCCCACCTGCTCTCTGCGTTTTCACCCATTCTCAGGGTTTCAGATAACACCAGCTGACTCCCAAACCTCTATCTCCATGCTATTTGGAGACACTTATAGACACTTATACCTTTACAATATGCACAATGATGAGTTTTGTACACGTTTGTGGGGGAAGCAACACTGCAGCATACTGTTAACCCCCACAGGTGGCATGCCCGTTGGGACACTCTATTAGACATGCATGTGGGGACAATAGGTTATTTACCCAATAACTATAGTTTCCAACCCAACAAAGCATGTGGAGTTATTGTAGGCTTAAATTGTTCTCTGGCAGGGTTTTTGAGGTATAACTACTTTATACTGCCCAACAGAGGGGGAACCACAAGAATTAACAGTCATTAGGTCTGAGGGCAGGGTACATAATCCTTGAGAAACTCCGAAGAACACCCTCTTAATAGAAGGCCTTTTGATTTCTTCTTGGTGGGAGTCAGCACCCAGACTTTCCTCAGAAATAATATATTAGGTGTTCAATGTCCTTTAATATTTCCTGCTCATCTTCTTTTCATATATAACTTTCTTCTTTCATTTTCCCCTCTAGATTCTACTGTTTTCATTACAGGCAACAGAAATGGATGAAGAAAAATGGAGTATTTATAAATATTCTAAACAATAGAGTTTTTATAATGGTGGCTTTTTCAGAGGCCAAAGAACTATCTGGATTCGATCTACACTGAACATTTTGCCAAAAAAAAAAAAAAAATTATTCCAGTAAATTAATAAAAGTACAAGTTTTAAATGGTAATGATGTAAAACTGAAATATTTTAAAGATGCAAAGAGGGTGTTAAGGTTGACTTGTATCCTCCTAAAATTCATATTTTGAAGACAGACCTCCGGTACCCCAGAATATGACTGTATTTGGAGAGAGGACATTTAATGAGGTTATTAAGGTAAAATGAGGTCATGTGGGTGGGCCCTAAGCCATGATATCGAATGATCTTATAAGATGAGATTAAGGACCAAGACAAGTGCAAGTTCAATGAAAGCCCATATGAGGACACACTGAAAATGCAGCCAGCTGCAAGACTTGGAGAGGCCACAGAAGGAACTAAACCTGCTGACGCCTGGATTTTAGACCTGTACGCACCATAACTACGAGAAAACAAATGACTGTTGTTTATACCACCCCATCTGTACTACTTGTCATGGCAGGTCTGGCAAACGAACACACAGTCCATTAATGCCAGAACAGGACAGCGTGTGTTTAGTCTCATAATATGAAAAAGGGAACGTTCTGGTATGAATGACTTTCATTTCCAATAAAAGGGCATGTGTTCTTGTATGGTATTGCAAAACATAAATTTCTTCATAATTCAAAATATTTTTTACTAATTCTACCCCAGCCAAGCCTAGGTTTTTCAACAAATGAAACTATACCTCGTAATATTTTCCTATGAATTCCAGCAAATTAAATATGCCAGAAGCAACACAAACCTCAATGTCTCTAGCAAAGTAAAAACGATACTAGCCTGTTTCCTTACATAGTTTGGTAAGCAAAACTACCTTAAAAGTTAAGGCATAGTTATGAGAATTCCTTATAGTACACATTATTTTTAAAAAAGAAGTCATTTTACACCGCTGCAGAGCTTCCCTCCAAGAACTTGGTCGTAACTTGGTACTTTGTCCATTTGCACTGTCCAACCTCAGCCCAACAGCCTTCATTAACTTCTTTTTGCCGTACAACAGTAGACCACCACTCATGGGCTTTCAATAAAAGTGTTTTCTTTCATTTTAAAAGGAAGCATTTATTTATAATAAAAATCCATACCATGAATTATCTGGGAAGATAAAATAAATTAAACTTGAACACCTTTGAGAAGAAGCATTCTATATTAACTCTGCGTTTTGTGATCATACGTGAAACTATAAATCCATGTGGTTGGTAATGACTTTGGTAAGTAAAGCTGAGAAATTCGAATCTTCAGCTTGGGCAAATTCTCTCTTTTGGAACATCCGAGTGACAACTATACAAGTAACCAGAAAATCCATAATCTTTGGAGCACATCAAGGTTCAAATTCTACCAACACTGTATATGTTTGCCTAGCAAACCACCTAACTTCTCTTCAATTTTGTCTTTGGAAAGACTGCAGTTTATCCTCTCTCCATAAACTGCTGAGATCAAATGTGTCAAACAGCTAGTGCTGAGATGGTACATCAGAGTACCCAAAAGTGTCCTTTCTCTCTCCCACCTCAAAGTGGAGACAAAAAGTCAAACTAAAAAAGAACCAGAGCATTGCGTTACAGGTCCTCTTCTGTCACTAACTACTTCTGTATTCCTAGGTAATCCATTAAGCTCCCTGCTTTGATTCCTCATCTACAATGAAGATAATTTAGTCCTCCATAACACTGGGTAATGGATAAGGTGGATATTAAAAGTCCCTTCGTCTTTTAGAATGACAACACAAATATCATATACCCTTGGATTCTAAAAGAGCTTATGTAACATGTAGCATAAGAAAATATACATTTGGGAGTTCCCTGATGGTGTAGTGGCTAAGGCTTCAGCGCTGTCAACGCTGCGGCCTGGGTTCGATTCCCAGCCAGAGAACTACCCACATTAAAAAAGAATAAAAGAAAATATACATTTGGTTTTGTCTCTAGTTCCAGGCACAGAGCTTCTAAAATTCTTGGAATTTCCTGAGTGATAGAGAAGAATCTTTTTTCATAACAAGCCCTTTTTGTCTACACCTTAGCTTTTACTAATGAGGGATACAGGGTGAGGTGCCTTAGATAGCAACTGGGTGGAGGCTAGTCACCGGAAAGAGCAAACAAGATTAGAGTATGAGCTTTGAGTCCCCCCACCCCTCCATCTCCCCAGAAGGGAAGGGTGCTGGAAATTGAGTTCAATAACAACTCGAACAAGGAAATTCTCAGAGAGCTTCCAGGTTGGTGAATGCTTCCCCCCGCCCACCCCCGCCCCCCAGAGTTGACTATGTTCATAAGCCAGAGGAATGGGATGAAGAAAGCAAGCTATTTGTATGTGCACTGATGCGACAGGAAGGTGATGCACCAAGAGGGCATGAAAACCCTGTGCTGGCCCCCAAGGCCCCGTACCTTTTCTTAGGCATCTCTTCCATTGGGCGGTGTCCTTTATAATGAACTAGTAAATAATGAACAAAGCGTTTTCCTGAGTTCTGTGAGCTGTTCTAGTGAATTTGTAAACCTGAGGAGGTCACAGATACCCTCAAATTGGGAGCCAGCTGGGCAGAAACTTGGCTGCCTGGGCACCCCATTCGAGGCTGGAGTCTGAAGTGGAACTACTGAAGCCAGAAGGTTCCAGGTTCTGGAAGTGACTGGAACTGATGAGTGGATATCCTCGTGTGCTCACTGGCAGTCGCCACCCGGGTGGGTGAAATGAGTGGACATTGGAGGACCTACAGCAATGCCTAGTGTGCTGAATGTTCACATATTCCTCTGTGCCCACTGAGAGCTGCTCTGTTTGTCACCCAAAAGACAGAGACTGCAGATAACTATGTGGCAGATTGCAAGGGCGAAGGCCTTGAACATGGCTGCTAAGTCAGGCCATGAGAGAATGCCCAGGGGGCCACAAATGGGTCTTGATAGGAACAAACACAGCTTTGGAACTGGGCTTTGCTTTCCCGTTTGCAGAGGCAAAGACTTCAGAGTACTATCCAGACCAGCACAGTGGCTCAACTTAACATTCCTTCAGAAGGTGGAAAAATGTAGGTATAAACAGAGAGAAGGAGAGATAAGCCGATGAGGATAAAGGAATGAATAAATGGGTCATGTGATGAGGGAACTCCGATATTACAGAAACACTGGGAAAGAGGCTCAGAGTAAAAGATAAACTTATCTCTTGGCTCAATTCTATCAGTTGCATGAAAGGATGAAGCCACTCCTGCTTTGGGAATAGATCTCAAATGCCAGCCTGCAAATGAGACAGCCACCCCTCGCCCTACCCAGGAGACATTTTCATATGAAAGGATAATGGACTGGGGAAAGATGACCTCAGTGGAGCCATTTTTTTTTTTTTATCTTTTTTGTATGTGGGTAGTTCCCTGACTGGGAATCGAACCCAGGCCCCAGTGCTGACAGCGCCAGCAACGAAGCCTTAAGCCACTACACCACCAGGGAACTCCTGGAGCCATTTTTAAATGGAGCCTGAGTGGCCACTCCAGAGGGCCTGCCTTGCCTGTGTTGCTCCTTGAACCTCTGAGCTTACTGAACTGGGTCAGACCTTCAGACTGGGCCAAACCAGCACTGACTTGCACACAACTGTTCGTGAAGCACGCAGGAAAGCAGGCATCCTGGCCATGGGGACCTGTGTTTATGGACTCACTTTCTGAAGACAGAATCAGTAACCAATCAGTAACAGTTGTTTACACCAATCGAAATTCCTTTCTTCTATTCCTGTAATTATTGCCTTCACTTTCTCATTAAAAAAACAGACAAACCAGGAGCTCCCTGGTGGTGGAGTGGCTAAGGCTTTGGCGCTGTCAACGCTGCGGCCTGGGTTCGATTCCCGGCCAGGGAGCTACCCACATACCAAAAAAAACAAAACAAAACAGACAAACCCTTGCCTCCACACTGTAATCACTGGGACACTATTTGGGTTCCTGTCAGAATCTGTGCCTCCAAATGCAATTATTTTATCCCCAATAAACCCTTTTTGCCTCTCACTTCAGCTTTTTACTTTTAGGTTAACATACCAAACTAATTATTAATCACTGAATGAGACTCTAGTACCATGCCAGTATCTTTTAACTTCTACAGTCCTCTTCTCTTAGCGATTCATGGCCTGTGGTATAAAAGTTATACAGACAGGCACCCCCCCGTAGAACACGGCTGTCAGGTTCCTTAAAATGCCGTGTTATACGAATCCGTTACATGAAACAAAGAACTAGTACCAAAAAGGGGGTTTCCAAAAATTAAAAAACATACTATGATAGTTTTATAGTTAAGATAAATATCTTTATTAAAGCAATTTTCACCAAAATACACATTAATATGTATGAAATAGCTTTTGCTTTTAAAAGCTTTTATTACGTTCCGTGTTATTCGGGGATTTCCCTCACTTCAAATGAGGTGTCTTTTGCCCTTAAAAACTCTTATTGCACCTATGTAATTCTTGCTAACAGATGTCACCCCAAAAAGTCTATCAATAAAAATGAATTTTTAAAAAAACAAACTCTTATTGCACTCTGTGTTGTTGGCGATTTCTCAAACTATGTTAGACTGAAATTGTGTCGTAGGATGCCGTGCTGTACAGGGGTTCCCCCAATTTTCGAACCATGTTATGGAACTGCCATGTTATACGGGGGTTCCCTGTGCATCTATTTCTGGTTTCTGGCACAGAGATCATAAAACCCTAGTTATTTCCTGAGTGATACTGTGTTTTTTGTTATTAATAAAAAGCCCCTTTTAACCACAAGAGTTTTTGCTAATGAAGTGACTCAGGATCGCCCTAGAGAGCTTAAAATAGATGAAGGCCAGTCACCAGAAAGGCCCAACATGTGATCAGAGGGATGGCATTTTCAGTCCGCCGCTCAGCCTCCACGGAGGGAAGAATGAATGGGCCCTGAAGACTTAGTTCCATACATTTTATTTATTTATTTTTTGCTTTTTTGGTATGTGGGTAGCTCCCTGGCTGGGAATCGAACCCAGGCCGGAACACTGACAGCGCCAGCGCTGAAGCCTTAAGCCACTACACCACCAGGGAACTCCCAAGTTTCATACATTCTTGAACCTGGTACTACTTACTGTGTATTTAATAAATGTTAGCCATTGATGGTATTCCCTTTTCATGGTTTCTCAAAAAGCAACATTCAAGAAAAATAAGACAAACTAGTAAATCCATACCACGGAATACAATTCAACAATAGGAGAAAAGCAGTACTGAGACAAACGACTTAGATGGATCCCAAGGGCATTATGCTGAACAGATCGTGGTTTGCAGAGTGTAGGCTGAAGTGAGGGTGTTTCTAAAGCACAGGTTCTTGAAACTATATACCAACAATGACAAACATGCTTGTGAAAGCTCATGAAATTCAAGTAAGAGATACAGATGAGTTTCTATGTTGCGCCAATGTCAACTTACTTGTTTTAATAACTGTGCTATGACTATAAGATACAGCCATAAGATGGTATCATTGACTGAAATAGCGTGAAAGGTACAAGGGAATTCTCTGTACCAGTTTTGCAATGTCTATGGGAGTCTAAAATTATTTCAAGGTGAAAAAAAATACTGGAAAGAAAAGAAAGGAAAAATAACAGAGGGAAGGAAGGAATGGAGGGAGGGACGGAGGGAGGGAGCAAGGGAAAAGCAAAGATACTTCCAACCCATGTCCTCTCTTTATTCTAAGAAGAACGACATTGCTCAGATTCATAAAACGTTTCACTAGAACTGAAGGTAAAACGCACAGCATAAACACGTGGAAGAGTTTCTGAAAAATATCTGCATCACTCATTACTGCTAATTGCATTATATAACCATACCAATAGGCAGATGATTAACTCCAAATCTGGCAGCAAACCTTAAATGAATACAATAAACCCTTTTATTATGCTTTTGTTGTTTTTTTTATGTAAAAGAGAAGTAACAATATTTAATAAATGTCATATGTTTTCATTTACGTACTCCAGACGCACAGGAATAGCGTAATACGCCATCAAAGATATATCATTCTCTTGCAGCCCAGATCTAAATGTTCCCCCACTTACCAGCCCAAAATACCAACTACGTCATTGTTAAGAATCGATGTAGACATGCTCATGTTTTCCCTGGACCTGCTCCAAACCACCTGGGCTCTTTTAGCTTCCACCTGGAACGAATTACCAAGCCCATTCCAATCAAGGTTCAAGAATATTTGCAGGGAGTTCCCTGGTGGTGTAGTGGCTTAAGGCTTCAGCGCTGGTGCTGTCAACGCTGCGGCCTGGGTTCGATTCCCAGCCAGGGAACTACTGACATACTACAAAAAAATAAAATAAAATAAAAAAAATTTGCAGCCAACAAGCTCCCACTTCAGATGTATTCTATGACATCAGCAATGATAGATACAGATAAATCATAAATGATAAAGCCATTAGAAAAAGTAAAAAAGACAAGGCAGGAATGAGCTCACTTTAAAAAGAAAAAAGTAAACAAGGGAAATGAAAAACTAAATCAAGCTGCCTCTAGACCCTACTTATATTTGCATCAATTACTCCATGAGGTTACCAAATTACTGTTTTAGTGTACTGTTAAGTTACTTTTGGGTTCATTCAGATACAAGAATGAATTCTCTAACCCAATAAAGATAACAATGGTAAATTGTATTCAGAAGAAAGATGAGTGAGAGCATGCTCCTTACCTTTCACCCACCCATACAGCCCCAATCCCTGGCATTATGCCAAAATGTACCACTATGCCTTCCATTCATTAATGACTATTTATTGAGCACCTACTATATGCCAGGCACAACAGTTTGTGAATGTATGTGCAGTAAATTTTAAAATTCAGGATCTTGGTTATGAGAGCTTAAGATACAAAGCAAATGATACATATCCATTTGGAAATTTATTGAATATTATAACTACACACACTCTATCACTTTTTTTTTAATTTGTGGGTGGTATGGACATTTAACATGAAGTCTACTCTTCTAACAAAAATTTTAAGTATACAATACATTATTATTATTTATAGTTGCAATGTTGTTCAGCAGATCTCTAGAACTTACTCATCTTGCATAACTGAAAATTTATAACCCATTGCAGGGCATCTCCCCATTTCTCCCTCCTGGCAACCACCATTCCACTCTCTGTTTCCATGAGTCTGACTAGTTCAGATGCCTCATATAAGTGAAATTATGTAGTATTTGCCCTTCTGTCACTTAATAAAATGTCCTTCAGTTTTATCCATGTTGTTACATATGACAGAATTTCCGTCTTTTTTCTAGGCACAGTTCTAAAAGCTGAAAATACATCAGAAAACAAAACTCTCTGCCATGAAAGAGGCTGTTCTAGCAGGGAAAGAGACACAATAAAATTAACCAATAAGGTGTTGTGGCAGGAGTGAAGGAGACCAGAATTGCCAGAGGTGGAAGGATTGAAGTTACATAGAGGTGGTCAGGGTAGGGCCCTCTGAGAAGGCCACTTTTGAGTAAATATTTGAAGAAGATAAAGGAGAATGTAGGAAGACCTGGGGAAAGAACTTTCTGAGCAAAGGAAACAGCAATGCAAAAAACTCTGCGATAGGAGCAAGGAGCCTGCAGTGACTGGAACGAACAGAATGAAAGGGAAGGTAGTAGAAGGCGCTGTCAGAGAGGCAGGCCAGGGATGGACCCACAGTCTTCCAGCCCCTTGTGAGGACGTCAGCTTTTACTGTGAGTGCCCTGGGGGCTAGTGGCGGGCTCTGAGCAAAGGCATCATATCATCTGATTTACTGTACAAGGATCACAATGGCTGTCACGTGTGGGGGACAGGCTATCAAGGCACACGGAGAGATTTGAGGGAGACAATTTAGAAAGCTGCTGCAAGAGGCAATGGTGAGAATAGACCCAAATGATAACAGTGGAGGTGAGAAGTGGTCAAATTCTGGATATATTTTGGATCCAGGTGGTACTGTGAGGGGGTGGGAGGTGTCAAGGATGACTCCAAAGTTTTTTACTTGAGTAATTGGATGGATGAAATTCCATTAACGAGATAGTGTAGAGTGAGTGGCAGAAGGAAGGTATAATGAGGTAACACGAAGTCTGGAATGTCTGTTACACAACTCACTGATGGTGCCAAATAAAATGTTGGCACCTATCTACGGTGCAAGATGCAGCTCTGGGAGACAGCCATCAGCATAGACTCGTACATGCTACTTAAGGTCTTAACACAGGAGATCTCTGAGGAAGTGAGGTACAGAGAAATGAAGAGGCAGAAGAACAGAGCTCCAGGGTGCCACAGAGGTCAGAGAGGAGAGAAGGACTCTGCCATAAAGCTGAACAGAGGCATCTAATGAGATCGAAGCGAAGCCAGGATTGTTATCTGGAAGGGAATGAAAAAAAGTGTATCTAGAAAAAGAGAGTGAAGAGCAATATGAAATGCTGCTGATACATCCTAAAGAATGAAGATGTGGAGGCACAAGCTCTTTTGGAGACATAACCAAGGACAGAAATCAATAGGCTAATCGAATAGTAAGCGACCCTTTGCACACATTTTGTGTCAGTTTGGAAGGAATCTCGAGGAGAGAAAACAGGAAGGGAAAATCTACTTAACATCCAAATGGTTCTTAGTTCTTGTCTTAGGGGGCCTGCCTAAATGTATGCACAAATAATGGTGAAAGAGAAGTTTTTTTTTTCAACAATGCTACTGAATGATATATAAAAACATCAAAATGCTTTGATAAGAGACTGCTTAAGTTTGAATTTAAACAAAAGTAACTGTATCAAGTAAAAATAGCTGTGATGTGGCAATGGCCTTGAATGCCATAGTGAAAAAAAGTATCCAGTCAAGTTGCAACAATGAAGAGAAAAATGTCTCCAATAAGCAAAACTAATATTGTCTATAAATATTCTATATCAAACACTATTTTCTGACTTCAAATATAAAATTGAAGATCTATTGACAAAATAACATTGGCAAACTTATTTCTCCTGTTCTATCAGTTCTCTTTGGTCACCGATCCCTCTCTTTGTTAACTTTTTAAGGTCCCTTAAAGCCTCTGGTTACAATTTAGCTCCTTTCAAAGTGTAGTGCAACATCACCCAAGAGTTTGTTGGAAATTCCAAATCTTGGCCTCACCCCAAATATCCCCAGGTGATTCATTCACATGCATCTTATAGTTTGAGAAGCACTTAGCGGAATTGATATTTGATTGCCTACATGAATGTTTTCTTCTTGTAGCAAAACTCCCTTCTTTTTTCCTAGGACCTCCGCCAAGTTACCTTCCAGGGCAAGAAAATGAGTTTTAACAGCTAAAAAGGTGTCCAAAATCATTTGGTTCTCCCCTTTTGCAAAATACGAAAGCAAGGTCCAGAGTTGTTCCATGAGTCTTCTATGTCACAAAGCAAACGGCAGACCCCTGTCTCTGATTACCCTTTTCCTGATCTCCACATTCTTTTAGGCTGCCACCATTCCACACTTTAACATCCAAAAATCGAGGGGAGTTCCCTGGTGGTGTAGTGGCTAGGCTTTGTCGCTGTCAACACTGTAGCCTGGGTTCGATTCCCAGCCAGGGTAAAAAAAAAAAGAGAGAGAGAGAGAGCAGGCGTTAGTGTGTTTTTAGCTTTGCTTTGTGTTATTTTAATTTTTAACAGGAGTATATTAGTGGGAGGAGATTTTAAACCTAGGTCAAACCAATGGCTCTTCCTCACAAGATCACTACTTAACTACTACAAACCAACACCATGCCAATGCATCATTCCAGAGCCAAGTAGAAGATCAGGCATGGCAAAAGTTTATAAATTCCACTAAGTTGAATTTCGGCATATTGTTTCCCATAGTTCCTGCAATCCTAACTGGCATGTATTATTATGGGCAATAATTTATTGAAAAATTAAGATTTACATATGTAAAGAATTAAAAACAACGGAAAAACTAACCACATAGCTGATGGTCAGTAGCCACCATGTGTTTCCTAGTTCGGTCAAAGGCTTCAAAGGTAGAAACCACAAAATCTCACTTGTGGAAAGAGTGCATACCATTAATTTCCTTTTCCAAAAAATCTTGTAAATTTAAAAATGACAATTTAGATTTCCCTTTCAATTTTAAGATGGAGCTGATAGTGTATCTGAATGACCTCACTTAAGGTTTCTGAATATCCTTATATTTGTCTTCAATGGGATTTAAGGATCATTCAGTTCAAACAAAGCAAACACACAAAACATTTTCTTTTTTTATACTGCTACTGTGTTGATAATAAGCTTATATATAGTTCATTTTGTCTTAACCTTGGTCTTAAAATTCAGTTAAATTAATCTAATTCGCTGTGGTCTGCAAAGTAAAGAAGGGAGTGGAAGTAATAATTCTATTGTAAAAAGGAATTATAAACTATTAATACATGCCCCCTACTTTAATCACAGGCTGAAATTTGCCTTACCATTTTCTGGGGACCTGTTGAAGTGCAGGTCACCGGGGAGGATGTTCAAGTACCATGTGACATTCTTCAATGGAATTTTTAAAAATTCTCATCACCCTTTTCTCAAATATGTTCACAGGATCTCACAAATACTGTGCTTGTAATAACACAAAAAGACAAAAACACCCTTCCTAAGAAGCGTATCACTCTATAGCCACAAAATCATTACATGGTATCAGAGGCTCGTTCTTGCCCACAAGACAAAACACAAAAAGGGCACTCATGCACCCAATCATGTTTTCCAAACTTGTTTTCTTACTAGCTGCCTGGTCAGGTGTGCCTCCCCCACCTTTCTAAGAACCCCATCTCCACAAACGTCCCTCTCCTGCTCCAAATTATTCCATGTCCCAGGCAAAGAGAGAGCCTCACCAGGTAACACCACCAGCTCCAGAGAGTTGGAGCGACCCCTGCAAGGAACTTCCTTTCACCCCTTTTCTGTCACTCCCAAAGAGAAGAAGGGGACATTGCATCAATCCCTTGGAAGAGACCAGGCAGGTGAGAATGAGACCTGCTGCTCACAAAAAAGAAATGATGGAAGAAGTGGTCACTGTAATGTAGCAGGAAAAGGACAGCAGTGGTGGAAGGGACACCTCTACAGTAGTGCTAACTATATGGACATGGTTGTGTAACAGATCTCTAGCAAAAATGAAACTAAATATTCAACAGCTAACTCCTCCTTTTCCTCTTCTCCCAGCCCCTCAACCACCATTCTGCTGTTTCTAATAGTTTGACTACCTCATGCAAGTGGCATAATGCAGTACCAAGTTGTCCTCTTGTGACTGGTTTATTTCACTTAGCATAATGTCCTCAAGGTTTGTCCTTATTGTCAAATACTGCAGCATTTGTCTTTTTAAAGGCTGAATAGCATTCCATTTGACGACCATACCAGTTTCTTTATCCATTCATCTGTTGGTGGACATTTGCTATTATGAATAGTGCCACAGTGAACACAGGAGGGCTGTTATTTGAGTATCTCCTTTCAATTCTTTTAAATGGATACCAAGATGTGAGATTGCTGGATTATTTGATCATTCTATTTCTGTTTTCCAAAGTGGCTGCACCAGTTTACAATCCCACCAACAGTGCACAAGTTTCCTGTTTCTCCACTGCCTCACTCATAATTTTTTTTAATAATGATCATCCTAACATGGGTGAAGAGATATCTCAATGTGGTTTGGATTTGCATTTTCCTGATAATTAGTCATCTTTTCATTATCTTGCTGCCCATTTTTCTATTTGAATCTATTGCCTTTTTAATTGTTTTATTTTTATTTGTTGAGTTACTGGAGTTCTTTACATATTCTTGATATCAACCTTTACCAGATACATGGCTTAAAAACATTTTCGTACATACCGTTGGTTACCTTGTACTCTGTTGGCTGTGTCCTTTGCTGCGCTGCAGTTTGTCATAGCTCTTCACAGCCAACGCTATTGCACCCCGGTGCCTTCTGGGGGTTGTAGTCTAGAAGACTGACTGAGGGAGATGGAAGTTGGAGGGTATTTTCTAAGTGCCATGATGGGAATCACATTTCTATTGGGTGAGGCTAGGATGAACTATTGTCAGGTCCTCATTAGAAGGGCGAAATCATTAATACAATCAATTTTTCTCTCCTTGGACAATTCCAGGATCTAGCTTCTGGAGTAAACCCGCCTCCCCACTCGGCCTCCGACACAGGCCACCCACGCCCTCCTGCTTTGCCCCTGTCCCCGCCTTTCGGCGCTTGTGGGTGGGGCTTTCCGCGGGGGCGGGGCTCGGGCAGCGCGGTTGGGGGTGGGGCCCCCTAGCTGCTCCTCGGGCTTGCGTTTCTCAGGACCCCAGCGGCCCAGTGACCAGTTCTTTTCCGGCGGGAAGGCGCACGAGGCTCAGTCCATGGACCGGGCAGCCGTGGCGCGGGTGGGCGCGGTAGCGAGCGCCAGCTTGTGCGCCTTGGTGGCGGGGGTCGTGCTGGCCCAGTACATATTCACCTTGAAGAGGAAGACGGGACGGAAGACCAAGATCATCGAGATGGTGAGTGAGGGGACTCCGATCGCCGCAGCGTGTGAGCGGCCGCGGGGCTGGCCGGCAGCCTCGCCTTCCCGCGCCGGCGCTGCTGGAATACTAGGGGCGTCCAGAGAACCCGTTCGCCCTGTGGGCGGCGACCCCGTGGGCCCGGTGCCCTGGTCTGGACCTTCGACGGCGGTTCCCATGGCCCTTGTTAAGTCTCCGTTTGACACAGAAAGGCAGCAGATAAGTGATAAGGAAACCAGCTACCTCTTGCTGCAAAACCCGTTTCTCAAGAGATAAACTGAACGTCTGGGCAGGTTTCTCCCTCCTTCCCGCAACCCCCACAAACCATGGCAACTAAACCATTTCTAACAGTTGTTTTTGCACGGTGGCTAGAATGAGTTTGATTATGAAAAGGTGGACTTCTCAGTGTTTGAAAGAAAGCCACTAATCCAGTTGGAGTTCATAATAGTTTATTTTGTATTTGAATGTTATTTCTCCTTGCCTCAGACTGCCAGGAAGTATCTTTGTGTCCATTTTTTCCCAAACCTTTTGCATAACATTTTAGAAATATATTTCCAATTTTATCAGGAATTCTATTTGAGATACATTATAAGCAGTATTTGCTCCAAAATTGGAGATTTTCTGTTTTTATTTTTTAATTAGAATCCTTTCATCAAGATAAGTTACTCACTGAGTTGCATTCTGTTGTACTTACTGGAGTGCATGATCCCAAGTATACTCATGTGAACGTTTGGAGTCAAATATCTATAACAAATCAGTTGACAATCTACCACTCTACTAAATAATAATCATTTTAAGTTCATATACGACTTAAGAGTATTTCAGCCTGTCTTATGTTCCTATCAGTCGAGCAAGCTGTCCTGTTGGTTGCTCTTGGCCCCAGGTTAAATACAGAAATATTTTACATAAAGTAAGGAAAAAAGTGTTAACTCCCACATGTCTCATATGCCAATAATATTCCTAGGTTTTGTTTATTGATATAAATAAATTATTCTTGGGTTATTACTTCTTTTCCCCACTTGTATACCAGCAGCAAAGTTTTTATCTCAGAAATTTCATTTTGTTCATGTTGCTGTCCTGCTTAGAGAACTTCGGTAGCTTCAGACCAAAATTGTATAATACACATGCGAAGAGCAAACTAATTGCCATACCTTCCTGTGTGTACTTACACTGTGGATTGGTCTGTTATTTCGCATCTCGAAACTACACAGAGCTAAAAATGAATGCTTTCACAAAATCCACAATGATACCATCATAAAAACAGTTTGCCATCTTTGTGAAAAATAACGAAAGCCCATTAGGCAGACCAACTTTATTTGTTAATACAGAAATCAGTCAATCTCTACATTTACATATGTATACATAATGTTATATTCAGATTGTAATATATGTGCAGGGTGCTAAGAAAGAGTCAAAACAGCTTGGTGTTTTTAACTTTAACTTTAATGGGTTGCTTCTACATTTGATTGGGATTCTGAAGACCTGGATTCTAATCCTGGTTTTATCTCTTGGTAATAGCTGTGTTTTAGGGGGCATGCTGTGCCCACCCCACCCCCAGAAATTGCCACCTTAGAAAATCTGTACAAACCCACAGATGTCCAGTGGACATAGCCCAAACTGATTACAGATAATGGAACCAACAGTGACTACCTTACCACCGTGGCCTAGTCATAGCTGATTATGTAAACAAATGACTTCTGGCACTGGGTTTAATTAAGATAATGCACTGCTTCGAGTTTTAAGAGGCACAGGGGGAGTTGCTAGTGGGCTGTGCATGCTGCAGCTGAAATGTGCTAAGGGAACGGAGATACAGAGGAAGCCAGTCAGAAGGTGGGAGCTCAGAGATAAGAGGAACCCTCTCATGAAGTTGATGTTTCTTTCCTTCCTAGCCTAATTATTCATTTTGTGCATTCCCTGAGATCATATAACAACCAGCTCTACCTGTTAATGGAGCGAGTTTGGGTAGATTTATCTTCTTTGAGATGAAATCTCTTTAAGATGACTAATTAATTTATGATAGTCAGTACACTTTTAAATTTACAGAAAAATTGAGCAGGTAAGTAGGTTCCTTATGCTCTACAACCAGCTTCCCAGTTGCTAACATGTTATATCAGTATGGAACATTTGTGAAAATTAACACATATTCATACTTGTAAAATGCCCATGCTTTGTTCACATTTCCTGTTTTTACCAAATGTCCTTCTCTCCCCCAAGATGCCATCCAGAATACCACATGACTTTTAGTCATCATGTCTCCGTACCTCTTCTTGGCTGTGACAATTTCTCAGATTTTCCTTGTTTTTGGTATTTGTGATACAGTAAGAAATAAACATTAGGTGTTTGTCCCAGCTTCCTGGCACACAGAAAACACCTGGATTGTCAAGTGTTAAGAGTGTCTTTTGTATGCTAATGAGTTGGGTTCTGCAATCTGGTAGTCCCAAGATGGCTTTAGGGTGAGGCCTGGTGTCCTCGATCAAGCATGATGAGAGCATTGGAACTTTCAGTGGTTCAGTGCCCTCACCCTCCTTCTGTGGAGACTGAAAAGGCTGGAGCGTGACCTTCTCTCCTCTGGCCAATGACTTAATCACTTTTGCCTACATACCAGCCTTCATAAAAACCCTTAAAGGAGAGCTTCCAGGTTGGTAAATACCTCAAGGCGCTGGGAGGGTGGCACGCATGGAGTTCTACAACCCCTCCTACCTTCCCCTGGGCTTCTCTTGCATTTGGCTGTTCTGAGTTGCAGCCTTTATAATAAATCAGTAACTGCAAGTGAAGCACTCCCTTGAGTACTAAGAGTGGTTCTAGCAAATTAATGGAACATGAGCAGGGGGTTGTGGGAACCTCAAATTTATTTTTGCTGAAGTTTATGATTGCAGAAGTATGGGTGGCAACCTGGAACTTGTGGTATGGGGCAGACTTTTGGGACTGATGGGACTGAGCCGTGAATTCATGGGACCGGACACTAGATGGTATTGGAACTGAATTGAGTTGTCCAGAGAGTTGGAGAATTGGTTGGTATGAGGAAAAAGCCCACCTATTTGGTGCCAGAAGTATTGTGTATAAACAATCCCCTTCTTGCCATTGGGCAAGCTTTTGCTACTCTGGCCAAAAGTTTAGTGTAAAGCATAGTAACTTTAGTAGCTGTAATTATAGCAATGTACAGACTATCAGCTCCTCTAACATCTTACCATCATTTTTCCTTATGGACATTAGGGAATAATTTTTAGCCACTGGTCTGATGTTTTTTCATTTTCTTTTCTCTCTCCTAAGCTTTCATTATAAAAACTACTCTTTCTGATTATCCTCAGTAAGAACAATTTGCAGTTCTTGTAAACTGGACTCAAAAGGTTAAGGTTGCCAAACATGTGTATAGAAGTTTATACACATGGAGTTGAATTTCTCTCTTGGATTCTTGTAGCATCTGTTGGCCATCACTTTTCACCATTCTAGTCAAGCATGCCTACTCTGATAGGACCAGTTCTCTCTCAAGTAGCTCTGCTCAGACATCTCTACTGAGATAAACCCATTTCAGCCAGGAATGGCGACTCACTCTCTTAAAACAAGGATTCTGGAACAAAGCTTGAGCACTGACAGGAACTACTGACATGCAAGGAAACCTACTCCCACACAGTTTAGGCTTTGCAGGATAAGGCTCTGAGGCTGGGGAAATGTAATCGTACCTACATATCTTTCATATAACTTTTTATACTGAAAGATACATGACAACTTTAGTATTTTTTACTTGGTTGATTTTTATTCGTGGACGTTGCTTCCATATTTTATATTCTACAGATCGCATTTATCTTTTCAAATTAATTGAACCTAATTAGTAAAGTGTTAACCACAGTAAAATTTTCAGGAAATAAGTAGGAACTGTGGCTTTTCCGATTAAAGAAGGACTTAGTCCTTGAAATTTAATAAAGCTCAGTGTTAATGATTAAAAAGACAGCAGTGTACAAATTTAAGTACAAAGTGTGACTTCTGAAGAAGACACTTAATAAGAAAATCTTTGTACCGTTTAAAAATGTGTTTGAAAAAAACTCATGGACACAATAGTTTAAGGGTTATTTGGGAGTAAGGGGAGTGGGGTGGGAAAAGAGGAAGGGGGCAGTAGAGGAGGGGAGAGGGAACCAAATATATGGTGATGGAAGGAGAACTCACACTGGGTGGTGAACATATGCAATAAATAGATGATGCACTATAGAATTGTACACTGGAACCCATGTAACTCTTGATAACCAATGTCACCCCAATAAGTTTTTTTTTTTTTTTTTGCTTTTTGGTATGTGGGTAGCTCCCTGACTGGGAATCGAACCCAGGCCGCAGCGATGACAGCGCCAGCGCCGAAGCCTTAAGCCACTACACCATCAGGGAACTCCCCCAATAAGTCTTAACAATAATTTTTTTTTTTTTTTTTTTTTTTTTTTTTTTTTTTTTTGGTATGTGAGTAGCTCCCTGGCTGGGAATCGAACCGAGGCCGCAGCGCTGACAGCGCCAGCACCGAAACCTTAAGCCACTACACCACCAGGGAACTCCCTAAAAATATTTTTATATTAAAAGTCACACAAAAAATTAAAAATGTGTTTGGTTTTGTCATCAGAGGGTTGAGACGGCACTAATGAAACTCCTTTCTGTTTTCTGGATACACAAGAGATCATTTTTAAGTAAAAACATTTATTTTCAATGTGTTTGTATATATGTTTAAACACGCATGTGCTATTTCTAAGAACTCTTATGAGGTTGGACAGTTAATTTTGTGAACTCATCCTAGAAAAAGTGCCACACACCTCTTTGCTGAATATCACCACAGTCACCTTCGAAGTACTCCCTGGGAAGCTGTGCACCGACACCAGTGCCTTATGACACCTTACTGAGTTGTTTGTACAGTGCGGCCAACATAAGCGCATGGTGGCAAATTCGCCAACTAAATTGTCAGAATTTGGGTATGATGACAGCTGTGATGGCCATTCCAGAAAAAGAGTTCCAAAATGGCTTTAAAAAGGTAGACTAGGCTCTGGCGTCGGTGCACAGCTTCCCAAGGGGAGGACTTTAAAGGTGACCGTAGTGATCCTCAGTAATGAGATATGTAGTAATGATATATCTAGGATGAGTTTGCAAAACTAATTCTTTGACCTCATATTCTTTGTGGATTATGGTAGTAGAAATCTTGCAAGGGTTTCTACCATTTATTTCTGATGAACGATATCCTTCCATCCCTACAGTTATCTTCCACAGAGCTCAACTTTCTATAGCATCAAGAATCTCATGTTTTTATTTAATGACTTTATTTAGTCATTACTCTTATTAGATAGGTTATACAAAAATGTAGATTTTATTTATCTTTATTAAATTATTGCATTTGGCTACCTAAGTCTATTTTGATCTCTTAGCAAAATTACTTAAAATTTGGTGTTCCCTTGTATTTATTCCAGACTAATCTAGAAAATTTAGTGTCATATAGGACAGAAAATGTAATGCCCATGTTACATTGATAGCAAATTTACCAACTTTTCCAGGTACTTAAAATCCCATTTGCTTAATTTGTGCTTGTGAAGTTATTTTAGAAAGCTGAGAATTTTTTGTTTTTAATCCAAGGTGTTTAAAGAAAGCTCTAAAATTGACTTTTAAATTTAAGGCCTTTCTGTATAGGTCATTCTTCTGTTAAAGTAAGCTGAATACAGATCTTCCCATGTAGGAGTTTAAAAGCTGAAATAAATAAGGGATCTCATACTCAATTATGCATGGAAAAGAAAGACTTCATTTGATAGACTATTCAGTAAACAGAGCTAGCTGATGAGAACAAACATTTCCAGCCTCACATGTTTACTGAGGGAAATAGAATCATAATGTTTAAACTAAAGAGATTAAAGCTTTTATTATTTTAAAAGTGGAGTTAAATTAGATCATATCTAAGATCTAAAGACATGATTTGTATGGTGAATAGACATGCTGTAAGGGATATAAATAAAACAGCTTTTATTTTTCTCTGTAGTAACCCCTTTAGAATTTATTCAATGGTGGTAATCTTTCTCACCCCTGAAAACTTTTTGCTCACTCTTAGGCAAAAGACAGTATTTTAAAATCACAAGAGATCAGTCTCATTTCTGTAAATGGATGTGTCCAGTCTTATTATTCATGATTTCAGATTAATTCTGAGGCGAGACTTCTCAGTGAACATGACTGGTGCTCACCAATATTTTTAGTTCTTCTTCCCTTCTCGCCATTGGACAAGCTTGCAATACCCAGGCCAGCAAACTATCCACAGGCGATAGGACCACTTGTGAGCCAGGGTGGTTAGGAACTGGTACACAGCCTCTCCTCCTACTGGGGCTAACCCTGAAGCATCATATTGAGATGGAGATAACACAGTATCAAAGCAGCCTGGAATATGTCAGCACATGGAGGACAGCTGCCCTGGAGAGTCATCTGGACCCAGATCGGATTTGATGTGAAAGAACAATAAACATGTTTGTGTGAAGAGATGTTGGTGGTGTTACTGGACTGCATCATAACCTATCCTAACTGAAGCTTCACGCCAGTGGCTTCTCCCCTCCCCGCTGAGTGGTGGCTAGCCATCTGGAATGGGAGGGGCGTTTGTGGTCAGCGCCTCCTGCCCTGCGGCTCCTCCTGCCCCCTCTAGCCTTTGCTTCAGGCTCTGGGGTCAGTGGGGTAAGAAGAAGGGCAATGCCAAGGAAGCCAAGAAAAGAAAGTTCTTTTCTTGACTGGGAAGGTTTGTGTTCTCTGGGCCTGCGAGACTTTGCAGTGGACTTTGTCTTGTCCTTTGCAGCCCCTTAATGTGGCAGTGGATTTTCTTTTGCACCCAACTCTCCTGCAGCCTGATTTTTTTGTCTAAGTGATCTGTTACTGCTTTTGAAGTCCCTCTCAGGTGGCTCTTGTGGACTGGACATAAACAGTCCTGCCCAGTTCTCTCCTATGCGGTCCCTGCCCAATCTGGAAAACATTCCCTCCCTCGGACAAACTCGAGGAATAAAGAAAGCCTCTTTACAACAGAGCCCCTTTTCTTCTTTTCAAATTTCAGCTTTATTGAGGTATTTAAAATTGTAAGATATTTAAAGTGTATCTTATGATTTGATATGCATTGTAAAAGGATTCCTGCCCTCTCATTAATTAACTCATCCACCACCTCACATATTTATCTTTTGTTTTTTGGTGAGAACATTCAAGTTCCACACTCTTCGTAAATATCGATCATATAACATGGTGGGTGTATCAGCTGTAAGAGGAATGCACAGCAGACCCACGCCTGCCCCCTGGCATGTCTTCCCGTGGCGTGGGTCAGGCATCAGCCCTCCACAGCACGCACTAAGTTCTCCCCGTGCCCCGCGAAAGGCTCCTCTGCTCCTTGGTGAGAAGGGAGCACTCCACCAGCCCCACCCCTTGAAGGCAGAGGGCGGGTCCTGCATAGCAGCTGCTCTTCACAGATCCGTCTCCTTCACTCTTTTTACCCTTGTTTATTGTGAGTCCCAGAGCCCTGAAACCATTCACCATTTCCTCTTTAAGTAATAGCCCTGGGGTTTCCTCCCCTCCCCATAGAGTGTGAGACCTGTCGTCGGTTCCTGAATTGAACCTAAGCAGCAAGATTCAGAGTTTAACACCCTATTACTGTCTCACACTCTGAATTGTTTTTTAGATGTCATCCTTTGTCAGTGGCTGAATTGTCTTCCCCAAAATTTATGTGTTGAAGTTCAACCCCCATTACCACTGAATGTAATCATACTTGGAGATAAGGTCTTTAAAGAAGCGATTAAGTTAAAATGAGTTTGTTAGGTGGGGGCCCTAATCCACTATTCTTGTGCCCTGATAAGACCAAAGGAGGGGGGGGCATCTGTGCACAGATGCAGGAGCTTGAGAAAGGCAGGGAGAGGGTGGCCATCTGTGAGCCAAGGACGAAGGCCTCAGAGGAAACCAGTCTTACCAACCCCAGCTTTGGACTTCCAGCTCTCAGAACCGTGACAAAATAAAATTGGGCTGCTGAAGCCACCCTGTCTGTTGCTTTGTTACAGCAGCCCTAGCAAAGCAGCACTCCTTTTGTTTGTTTAAAGAGAGTCACAAATATCTTTGCTTTTGTTTTCTTTTTTTGTTGTTCGTTTGAAGAACCTATGTCATCTTTTTTTCCTCTAAAGTTATTCTTACCCAGAGTCAATGTTTATCACTCAGTCTTTAGTTTAGAAAGTCAGATGCATTTTATCTATAATGAGCCCCACCTCAAAAATGAAAGCTATGAAATTTAACATTTTCTGCAAACCCTCTGTCAGTGAATCTTATTAAAATGATTATGAGATCATTTGAGAAATTTAAAATACACCTGTCAGATTCTCAGGTATAGTACTGTGTGAGGATGCTTTATATTGGATATTTATTGATTACCCAATATATGTTTGACACCTTGCTTATACCTTCTGAGATATAAAAAATGATAAATCTTATTAGCCAATATGTTAATCAAAAAGAAATAGTATACATATTTGAAAGGAAGAGACTAATAAACTCTTCTTATATATATATAATAGTCTACCTTGAAAATACTAATGAACCCATTGAAAACCTGTTAGAATTAATGAGTTCATTAAGGTGACCCAGAAATAAGATAGAAGTATAAAAATTAACAGTCATCAGCAAAAACACATTGGAAAGAGTCCATGGAA